>JAHDVF020001230.1:0-147299 GCA_022606425.2 Lepidostoma basale | reverse complement strand
AGAAATTAAAATTATTATTTTAAATTGATTCATAATATTTGTTATAACAAAAGCATAAACGTTCCAAAATAAATCTTTATAACATCTGTCAGATCATGTAAACAATTTTATAATATTTTTAAAATGTATCTTTATAATATGTATCACTGAAGAAGGACTGGTTGTCCGAAACATGTCTGATATGTAATTTTAATAGTGTTGTATATACAAGGTATATAAAAAAAAGAAAAAGAAAAATAAAATATAATTGCATTTAATATTTTTTCAACAATTTATTACACTTTTCACAGAGGAAACATGTCTGTGAAAAGTATTGTAAATAATACAAAGTGCTGTTATATTTATACAAATATGAATCCACAACAAAATATAGAAGAGAAAACATATTCACCTTTGATGATAACAGAGTGCCTTGGACTAACGGGTGGTAATCCGGTCAAGGCAAGATCCGGCTTAGGCGAATGCTCAATTTCCTTATTGTGCTTCATTGCGCAGTCCGCCCACTCTTGAATCCAACTCCTGTCCCCCTGGCATCTGTTGAGGCTGACGTGCGACAGCTTCCCGACAAGAATTTGCTCCGGAGTCCTCGACAAGTCCGCCATTTGAGGCGTGTTCATCAGGAACGTATTTGAAATGATAGAATGACCGATGGAACTCTTTGGGACGAAGCTCTCATTTGAAACCGCTTGTAAAACAAGATTATCTCTCGGGAGATGGTGGATGTATTCCGTTGCGTCGATCTGCGATTTCGTTAAGCTGTTTTTACGCTGCAGTTTCTCGTGATCGTACGATTTGTACGCCGGCTGATGAGAACTTAGAATTCCTGATGCGGTGACGGATGTAAAGCTTCCGATATCGGTTGAATCTTGCTGTTTGGGGCTCTTTTGAAAGGTTTTTTCGCTGATGTTTTTAACGCGATTCTTAATTTTATCTATGTAGCTCCTCGCAGTTTTGGGTTGCTTCACAATCTGCGGGGGCTCATTGTGAGTTTCCGTAGGTGATTCGTAACAGCACGATATTTCTAAAACGTTTTTATCCGTGGAAACCTTTCTTATCGGGTCTGGAATGTTCTTGGCTAGCAGCAGTTCTTCCCGTATGCAGCTTGCAAAGCGAGGTTCTTTCGTTATAACGTAATCCCTCGTGGATTCGTAAGTCAGTTTCTGTTGTTGCGGATTGTTCAATTTATTCAAAGCTTCACGTATCGGCTCCTTGAAATCATCAGCTCCAAACACCTCGTCTATGTTCATTTTGGCTTTCTGTTCTGCAGTATAATTATCAATATCAATGGTGTATGTTCCAGCCTCGCTGACCGTAGAAGACGGAGAAACATTGGCTACATTTACACTATTCATATATTGGATGGTACTGACTTCGATATTTCTACAAGGTGATTTCTCGATCTGTTCCAAGCTGGAGGAATACGGTAACGTTCTGTACGGGGTCGAAGGACTCAAACTTCTAAAATGTCCGGAAGAATTACGCCGCAACGAGTTTCTCAACGGAGTTCCCGGAGTTATTTGAGCGTTGTCCGGAGTCATGAGATCCAACTCGGGACTCGAAGTGTCCGCCAACATTGGAGCATCGTTAGGACTTTGTTCCATGATGTACGGGCTCCTAACGCATTGTTGGACGAGTATGATGTCATCAGTTCGGAATTAGTATGGTTAAGTGCCGCGTTGTATGGATGTTTAATAGGCAGATTCAAGCCTTGCCTCGATGGGAGTACGTCACTTCTTGACATGATGCCGTCCACGATTGGACTTTTGGTTTTCCTGCTCAGGGAGCTGTTCAAAGAATCCGGGGATCGTTCAAACGGATTCCGCTTCTCTGCAGTCGGAGAATTGTTCAACGAGCCGTATTCCAATTTCAAATGTTTATTCCGGAAAGAATCTCTTTCGTTTCCAATTGGAGAAAAGTTGTCAGTTTGCATCGGCGATTTTCTAGTGTTTTCATGCAGATTTTGTTTGTTCTTGGCCAGTCCTGCCGCGTCTTCTTGATCGGAAGAGAAGTAGCCCTCGGAATGGTAGCCGTGGGCCTTTCTGGGTAGCTTGGCGCTCAGAGGAGGCCGCCGCTGGCTGGGGGTGACCGGAGATGGTCGCTGGAGACTGGCCGACATGGATTGCACGCGCTGGTGGCGCGCCTGCGACCTCTTCATGAAGTTCTCGAACTTGGACACGTCCACGGTCTTCCCCTCGTCGAAGTCGATGGAGAAGGCCATCGGCTGCGGCTTCGGGGACTCGTCGGGCGGACTCACGCCCTCCTGCTGTTTCTCTTTTGTTTCGTCCATCTTTTGTTCCGAGGCCGCGGGCGCTCGGACCCGCGGGGTGCCCTCATCGTCCCTAAAGCACCGAACGTTCATGGCTTAAGACATTTGACACAACCCACTACACATATCACGGTGACATCATTTCCACATATTATTCATCGGAATGTCGCGACCATTGTTGCACTCGCGGAAATTAGGCTGTCCCAGAGGCTAGAGAGCGAGGCGGAGGGATGGCCAGATTCTCGCGACGCGGGGGACACGCGAAAATTAATATCGGGAGCGAGAAAATTTTACACCTGCGACACTATTGTTTCCAGACGAACGAATGACAGTTTTCAAGTTTTCACTTTCGACACTTGCAGGGTGCAAAACGTTATAATAATCATATTTTTTTCGAACTTGCTTTTGTAAATCTACGTTTTGTGCATATTTTTTTCTTGGGGACAATATAAAACAGACAAAGGAAGAGCTACCGATTGAGATTTTTGCTCAATTACACTCCTTTTGGTACAAAAAAACTTCGCAAAACGTACAAAAAAAGGATGTTATTCTATTTGTGTGCGGTACTTACTCATTAGCACTTAAACAATACACGGCTAGCGGGAGCGGCAATATAGTTCGTTTCAAAATCAGAAGGAAGCTTGAATAGATTATATTATTTACGTGTTTTAACCGCTAGTTATGATGCATTTTTGTTAAGTTTACTTTGTCTCAGTTACACATATGCGCATAGATATTTATAAATTGTGTATATTTTTATGTTGGTATCATTGCACATTTGCATCTTATTTCACAGGAATCTGTCAACGATAATGAAGTTAGTCACGTAAACTTTAAGAGAAATGTCTATCTCCGCAAGCATGGAGCCGTCGGCCTTTTCCGAAGATGGTAAATATTACTCTCAAATAGGCAGTGACGGAAGATGCAAAATATGGGACACGGAAACAAATATCCTGAAGCAAGAGTTCATACCAGATTTACATCTTAGTGCTCCACTGTCATGCCTATATTGGATACAACTCGACGGCGGAACGGTGCGTAAAGAACACGTTTTCTTCTATTTGATAGTAAATTATTTGGAAATTAACTTCTCACATCATCATCAAACTTAAAATAAGAATGATTTTAACAGTTTGATCACAGTGTTTTGTTATTTTATGTCACTTTTATAAAGTTAAATTAATATTTTGACTTGTCAACTTAACCCTATTTTGTATTGCAACTGCCAACATTTTTATTGTGGAATCTTTTCAAATCTTACTAAAACATGTCTGTCATTAAATGCGAAATGAAAAACGTACTATGGCTGTTATTTTAATAGCATTTCGTGTTTATTTTTAGTTAAATCCAAAATGGAAGAGTCGAAAGCGCAAATCTTCGATACCGGAGGATGAAAATGAGCGACAGATCACACACTGTATAGCATTTGGGTCCACGAGCGGAAAAGTTTTAATATATTCCCTAACTCACGCCAAAGTAGAGTCGGTGCTAGAAGATGCCAATACCACACAAGGCGAACAAGACATCTGCTGTATGGATTGGAGCAAGAAAAATGGACTCTTCACTTGTTCCCTGGACTCTACCATAAGGCAATGGAGCATAGAAGACGGACTAGTTAAAATCAATTTTAAAATGAGCAAATTTGAAAAAGGAACAAGAAATTCAAAGACTACCGCAATCAAAGTTCCACAGGTGAGTACTTTTTAATTTTTCAAACATTCTGATATTTGAATTATGATTACTTGAAGCTGGTAACTAAATAACCATAATGCCATCACCCCTTAGGGGTAGGCTGGAAGAATGGGCTAACAAACTGTTCTTTTCTGACATAACTAACTAACTAACTAACCCCGTCTCCCCGAAGGGGTAGGCAGAAAGAATGGACTGCCACACCTTTCTTTTCTGACATATTTCTCTCGCTTCCTCAACATTCATACATCGTGTCATGCACGCGCGTCGATTTCTCTGACTCCTCACATGGCCGACATTCAATATTTGATTTATTTGATCGTGCCACGTTTTCCTCGGTCTTCCTCTATTTCTGGTTCCATTTACATCATTAACATATAATTTTTTTACCATTCTTTCTTTCCATATGTCCAAACCATCTTAATGATCCTTTCATTATTTTGTTCATGACACCATCATTCGCACCGCATTCACTTCTTATATTTTCATTCGACACTCTATCATACACAGAATATCCACACATTCGTCTAAGAGATCTCATTTCTACTGCATTTATTCTACTTTCATCCTTCCTTTGCCAGTTCCATGCTTCGCTTCCATACATAAGGGTCGGTAGAAGAACACCATTGTGCACTGCCATTCTAGCTTTTTTGGATAGGTTTTTGTTTGCGATGACAACTTTAAGTGCAGTGCTTTTTCTGACATAATCTACATACTACACCTTAGTCAGAAGCAGGCTCGAGGGAGGTGCCGTGGAGTCCTCATGAGGCTCAGTATTCTCTCATGTTGGAGAGGATTCAAAAGAAATTCTTGAGAGCCCTCTACATGAGAGAGTACGGGGTATATCCTTGGCTCTATCCAACGGCATTTCTCTTGGGTATGCTGGGGTATAACTCCCTCCAACTGAGGAGGGAAGGATTAATGGCAACTCATTTTTTCAAACTGAGGAGGGGCTCTATTGAGAAGAAGTTTTGTTGCAATTAATTCAGTATTTGTTGAGTCTATCGGTTCTGTAGCTATGAACATTGCCTTTTATTCACATTATATATTATGAATGGAGTTTTACATCATTGCTGAAGAACCAATAAATAATCTAATTGTTTTTTTTTACCAGTCACCGATTACTGTGGGGAGAAGACTCCTGCTGACTGCGAGCGGTCAGCTCCGCTTGTGGTGCCTGGACAGCAGGACCGTGCTGAGGACCATGGTGGGTCACGCTGGAGATGTGTGCCACCTGGACATCGTGTCCTTTACAAAAGATGGCCGCTACCTCGATATCATATCAGGCTCCAAGTTAGTATAATGTATAGTCCATTTGAGTTGGACTTTCAACGCGAGCTTTTAACGTTCTGATGATAAAATTTGAGAATATATTAATTTTTCATATTCAATTTATTCAAAAAATTATAAATATTACAGAATAATAACAAATACAAATAATTTATGATCACAATATACAAAATAATATTAACAATTTTTAAAAACAGAATTTGAAATAATATAATAAGAAAACAAATGAGAGCAAGTAAGAAAAAATGAAAAACAGAAGACAATTAAAAAATATATTCGAGAACAGTTTGGTAAAGATAAACATTTTTGTACAGTAAGAAGAGAAGCAAATAGCAATTTAATACATAAGAGATAGATGCTTTCTGAGGGTAGCCTCACTATTGTGAAAAATGTCCACATCCGAAGAGATGCGGTTTAATAGTATTATTGCCCTGCCCACGGGCATTACCTTAGGTAGATTGGTTCTACACAGTGGCAGGTGAAATAATCTATGTTGCCTTTGTCGCAGATAATTGTCGGGGACAAACAAAGTCAAGTCATTCAAAATATCCGAGTTATGTATTCGACCACGAATCAGTTGATAAAAATGAACACCCAGGTGGATAGTTGGTCTAATTTCCAATGATTGGTAGTCCAGCATACCCAGCAAGAAATCAGTTGGGTACAGCCAGGGGTAGTGACCGTTTTCTTTGAGGTACAGATTTATTATTATGTGTTTCGGAAAGTTCGGTCCGTTTTACAACAGAGGGCTCTGGCTGCTTGAACCCTTCAAATCTGGCGGCCATTTTTTATAGTAAGCCTGAGCATCTGTCAATTAAGTTCAGTATGCAAATGTTTGTCATTCTCACAACAACATTTGTTTTATCGCTCCTTAAAATGTCAACTTTCGTGGTAAATAAGAAGCATTTGTGGGAAGTTCTGCTGTTCTGTTTCAATTGGAAGAAGAGTGCAGATGAGGTGCATAAAATGCTTGTGGAAGTTTATGGCAATCATGCCCCATCGGATAAATCATGCAGAGAATGCTACAGACGCTTCAAAGCTGGTGATTTTCGTGTAATGATCGCCCTGGAAGACCCAAAAAGTTTGACCGAAAAATTAACTCCTCAAACCAGGTAAAACGGTCTCGAGGGAAGTCTACCGACAACAACTAATATGATTAAAGCAGGCACTGCAAGCTGACTCTTCAACACGACAATGCTCGACTTCACATCGCAATCAAAAACTACATACAAAATGTAGATTGGGAGATTACACTGCACCCGCCTTATTCACTAGACGTGGCACCATCGGACTACCACTTGTTTAGATCTATTAAGCATACCTTAGAAGAGCAGCACTTCCATTCATATGCAGATGTCAAGAATTGGGTCAATGCCTGGATTACCTCTAAAAGACGAGCATTTTTACGACGATAGATTCATCAATTGCCAGAAAGATGTGAAAAGTAGAGGCTAACAATGGACAATCTTTTGATTGATGTGTTTTTTTATTTTACCTTTCAAATAAATGCGATTTTCATACAAAAAAACGGACCGAACTTTTTGAAACACCCAACTCTATCGTCTGGAACTGGTTAAAGTTGGATGAAAGTAGAATAAGTGCAGTCGTAATCAGTAATAAGTTTAAACTTTTAATGTGAATCTATTTTCTCAAACGCATTAAAATTTTTACAATTAACTGTCAACTTCAAATGACAAATTTCAAAATAACGTTACTGAGTCTGCCGAACTAAAACCAGGCATGCACATTCCAAGTATTCCTCTCTCACTCTCTTGCATTCAAAATATTCTCATTCTCTTTTTAATGACATCCATTTTTACCTTTTTATATTATTATTTTTGTTCTTAGGACTGATAGGATCCTCAGTCTCTGGAAAGTGACCCTGGAGTCGGATGAGCTGGAGGCGGTAGCTGACGATATGCCCGAGTCGCGCAAGGCCAAGAGGCGCTCGCGCACCAAGTCTGGCGGAGGGGACACGCCCACCACTGAAACCAGGCCCTCGTGCAACTTCCTCATGGAGGACATGGCCCGCCAGGTCAGCTGCCGGGCAGAGGGCGGACGCTCCGAAGTGAAGCTGTGCGCAGTCACCCGAAGAGGGGTGGTCCACTACTACGAGCACATCCTGAATGGGTGAGTCTTTGTAACTACCATTAGTGTTGCCATATTTCTGGATGTCAACTAACTATTGATATTGAAAGAAGGGTCCGTGCTGGGAACAAAACAAATAGCACTCTCAAAAGCATCCCTGCAAATAGAAATACAGTAAATGTCCGTTAATTCGAACAATGATATTTCATAATTCGAAATTTTCATAATTTGCTAACTAACCATCACGCCGTCTCCCTGAGAGGGTAGGCAGAAATAATAGACTGCCACACTTTAATTGATGCGGCGCTCCATCCTTCTCTTTTTGCCCCCGCGAGATACGCGGTGTGATGGGTTGCGAACCTCATCGCCACCAATAGGCATCTCCCGCACATACTTCGATTGTCCAATGTCTACAAAATAAATCTAAAACAAATTATATAAAATACAATGATATAAATAATAAAAATATAATGTCTTTAAACTATTATATACTCGTATATACAATTCCATAACCCCTCTTATAGTGTGTTAATGACATATATAAATTATATGTATAGGTTTGATTGATTGAATCAAAATGATGTTAGATGCATGTATGTACATAAATAAAAACAATCTATTAACCCTTAACGTACCGTGTTCAAAACAAAACGCTCGCTCCCATGTGGTCAATTCAGTTTACCGCTAACTTTATCTAAATATCAAGCATATGACTCGATGAATCAAAATTTAATTTATGTCATCTTGTAGGGAATTTCATTAGGAATAGATCGATATCTATAACATACATGGATTATTTGAAAAACATATCATTATTAATTTTTTTCTGGAACCATGCGATTTCTGATATGGAATGCGTCACAGCATATGAGCAACTGACACCAAGTATGAACTTGTCTCGCCCCGCCGCGCCGCGCCGCGGCCGTGGCGCTATAATTTTACGTATGATAAAGGCACCCAGGCAAAATGTATAGTACATTCAAGACAACGAGTACGTATTAATATTTGTCCCTTTTGGTAAAGTGTTAATATTTTCACAGTTCTGATATTATTAAATTGCGTGCTGCGTTTCCGTCCACAGTCGGTATTATTACGTACTTATGAGAAAAGGCCAAACATATAATTTATAATACGTTCAAAACAGCGAGTAAGTATTTGTCACTTTTGATAAAGTTGTAAATATTAGCAAAACAAATTCTACCTTAACACGAATGAAGGTGAGGGCAGTCTTAAAAATATTTTTTTTTGGGATGAAGGAAGTAATTTTTTGCTTTTTTTATTACGAAATATTGAGAACACTTCAATGGAGGATTACAATTTTTTTATAATATTAGGGTCCATAGGTTTTAAGAAAATCAACTTTAAATTGGCAGTGGAAACTCAATTGACCACATGGCAACGCGACGGTTAAAAGGCACATTTCAGAAGTCACAATGTAAGGTTTCTTAATTTTCAAAAACTCAAAACATAAAAGTAGTGATTATGTAACATGCAAATGTATAACACATTGTATCTTCCCCACGTGGCCATGTTTGCCTTAGGGGCAGCTGTCACGTTCATGTTCACTAAGATATTCGCTAATGATAAAAAATAGACTTTTCATAGTAAATTCTTCCGTTAAATAGAAATAGCGTTATGTTTTTCATCAAAATGTCCTTACGATTTCTATTAATTCAATCAAGACATCAATATAAAGCGAAATATCACATGAGAAAAAATAAGATTCGAGCGCTTACATACATTAGTGCAAGCGAGATATCTATATATTACATATTTCTCTTGAAAATATCACGTGGTAAAGAAGTGCAAAACGGTAAAATGAAAATTTATTTATTATTCTGATGATTTGTATTTTAAGTGCGCCGTTTTGTAAAATCAATTACTCCAAGGGCGCACGAGGCAATGACTGACCCAACAGTGCAGTCTTCAGAAGTTTCTTAAATTTAACGTCACTATCCTCATACTTAATACTAACATGGAGGCTATTCCACGCCAACGGACCCGCAACGCTGAAAGCACCATCATAGAAACATGCTTTATTGGCTCTGACTGGAATCGCTATGTTGTTTGCACTTGTTTCTGCTGATCGGAGTGAACGTTGCCTTTCCGTTGGCATGGGTGTCACGCAGAGGTCCGATATATACGTTGGCGCTCTCTGGTGTCGAGCCTTAAACACTGTCAAACACAATTTATATTTTACTCGCTCTCGGATTTTAAGCCAGCGAAGGTCCTTCAGGTGCGGCGTGATATGACAGTGTTGCCCCATAATCAATCGGGCAGCAGCATTGAATACGCTTTGTATTCTGCTTAATTGATTATTTGGCAATCCAGCGTACATTCCGTTGCAATAATCTAACCGTGACACTACAAAAGAATTTACGAGGGTCCTAGTTTCACCAACAGGTGTGGGTTACATTTTAGGGTGTAAAATGGGTATCTTCATTACATATATCGTGGGTATTCTGCAAAAAAGCACTAAGTCAAAATTTTGCTGTTTTGACTTAATGATGAGGTTATACTGTTGAAAAAATACAGTAAAAGACCTTTATTTCGAACAACAATATTTGGTAATTCGAAATTTTCATAATTTGCTCGGTCTAAAAATTGACTTTTCATAGTAAATTCTACCGTTAATTCGAAATATCTCGTAATTCGTAATGTTTTTCGTCAAAATGTACCTACAAATCTAATAATTCGAATGAGACATCACGTGAAAAAGAATCCGTTTCGAGCGCTTAAATACATTAGTGCAAGCTAGATATCTATATATTACGTATTTCTCTCGAAAAAAAAAAAAAAATAGTGCAAAGCGATAAAATGAAAACACTATGTAAAAAGCATATCTTCATTACATATATGAGGCCACTAGGACAAGAGTGGTCTAACCAACATTTTTTGAAAAATTGGGTTACTGGTCTAACCCCCACCTATTTGTGACCTACTATAAAAGAAAAATTAACCTAACCACCATTTCCAAGTGGAAACATAGATATCGCCATAAATACTTATTTTTCTCTGACAAAAAATCAAAATATATGGAGTCAAATGTGGTCTATTATAAGTAACCATCAAAAAATATTCTTCAACTTATATTTCCCAATATTTCAAATACTATTCTAAAGACATTCACCAAACAAACAAGGTTTATCACTAAAGAAGACCCTAACCCATATAGCTTTAAAAAAAAATTGGGGAAAAAACGTCAAATTTTCAATCGCATTTATTTCCATTGTCTAAATTTGGGGTTAGACCACTCTTGCCCTGGCGGCCTCATTTATACTCAGCATCTTTTGTGTAGCCATCATTTCTTTTCTATAAATTAGCAATATTTCTTTCACAAAGTTTTCGGAGAAATTCCAAAGCTAGACATAGCTTTTTTTGTTGAGACATTTCTTCAGGATGATTATATAAAAAGGAAGAAAATTAATAAACATAAAGAATAAAACAAAAAACTATGTAAACAATGATTGCGAATGTCAAAAGTTTGAAAACCGAATGATAACGATAGGACAAAAATGGCTAAAATTTAAAGATGTCGGCCAATCACCACGTTGGGCGCTGTACGCTGACCAATCGCAACGTCGCTCGCTGACCAATCACGACTGAAATAATATGTCAAGCGCGGGTAACATGTGCCACGTTTTCCTCGGTCTTCTGCTATTTCTGATACCATTTACATCTTTAACATATAATTTTTTTTACCATTCTTTCTTCATTCATTCTTTCCATATGTCCAAACCATCTTAATGATCCTTTCATTATTTTGTTCATAACACCATCATTCTCACCGCATTCACTTCTTATATTTTCATTCGACACTCTTTCATACACAGAGTATCCACACATTTGTCTAAGAGATCTCATTTCTACTGCATTTATTCTACTTTCATCCTTCCTTTGCCAGTTCCATGCTTCGCTTCCATATATTGTAACTTATAATGGAATTTTGCAAAATAAAAATCACAATTTGAACGTTATCTTTGCTTGTCTTATTGGTGTATTCTATCGGCTTATTCCAGGATGTCTTCCAAGCCCATCAAACCGTCCACCACAATCCAGGTGGTGAGCGAGGAGAAGAACCAGGTGAAGCTGGCCGCGGCCGTGTGCGGCACGCTCCGAGGAGACTCCCTGCTGGTCGGATACTCCAGCGGGACGGGCATCAAATTTGAGAAAATCGTAAGTTCCACTTCTCTCAACTGTTGCGGGCTTTGTCTGTTCCAGTATTTTGCAAACTTGGCAAGCAAATCCATGGTGTAAGTTTGAGTGACAAAAAACCCAATATCAAATCAAATCAGTTTATTAACTCAAAAGACAATACAAACAGCAAACTGTTTAAGGCATCTATTGAGTACAGGTCAAATATTATAAAAATACAACATAGTACCAAGAACGCATTAGAGATGGTTCGACATTAGAAAGACAAGATACTTTCTAAAGTCAAGAGTATTTGTCCCCTGAACCTACCTTTACTAATATGAAAGACGTCGATCTCCGAGGAGACCGCGTTCAACAGACTAATTGCTCTTCCCACCGGTGTCAATAGAGGCAGATTGGTTTTGGTGGCCGGTGGGGTAAAACAATCTGTGCTGTCGGAGAAATCTATCGGGGACAAAAAGTCGAACACCCTCCAGCACGGCAGAGTTGTCGAAATATCCCCTGAGTAATCTAAGGAAATGGGTTATGAGATGCCCATCTCTGCAGAGAGTTGGCCCCAAGAAGTACATCTCATAACCAATTTCTTTAGATTAATCGGGGGATATTTCCAGAACTTGGCCGTGCTTGAGGATTTTTTTTGTTCCTGATAGATATCTCTGATTATTGTTCTCTTGTGACACCGGTGGACATTTTATTATTTGGGTCTATCAATGTCCTTGTGCTGGTAGTCATAGTTTTGAATTGTGATTGTTGCAGACACCAGACACATCTGAGAAGACGCAGGTCCTGATCCGCACCCTGAAGGAGAAGGAGACGAGGAAAGAGTCGCAGAAGACCCGCGCTGAGGAGATCACAGGCATCAGGGAAGGAGATAGCCACGATGCCTCCGTGGTGTACCTGCCCTCGGCACTTGCCAGGGCTGACCACAGCCTCAAGAGGAAGCTCGGCTCCAAGCAGGTATACATCACATTCTTCTACTAACTCCGAAGGGGTAGACAGAAAGAATGGACTGCCACACTTTAACCGATGCGACACTCCATTCTTCTCTTTTCGCCCCCGCGGGAGACGCGGTGTGATGGGTTGCGATCCTCATCGCCACCAATAAGCATCTCCCGCGCACACTTCGAACGTCCAACATCCACAAAATAAATCTAAAACAAATAATATAAAATACAATGATATGAAATAAAAGAAAATAACAAAATAAAAATATTTTAACACAAAATGTTCATTTATTGTTTCTTGAACAATGATGTAAAACTCAATATTAAATAATTAATACGAATGAAAACGTCAGTTTTCTAGAAGTTTTATTATATTTTATGAGAATGACATGTTTCGCCCTTCTAAGGCATTGTCAAATTTCCATTTGATAATGCCTTAGAAGTGCGAAACATGTCATTCCCATAAAATATAATAAAACTTCTAGAAAACTGACGTTTTCATTCGTATTAATTACATAATATTTATTTTAGATGGTGCACTTGTTGACATGGACGATTGGGACTTTTGTGTTTATTTAATTTATGTTACACGTATCCACTGCTTTTATAATATGCACCTTTTGATTCTTAATTTTAAGGGTTCAGAATAACACAAATGTAACGTCCCATTTATAGGCCACTTATCTATCTAGTGAGAAGAAAAATCCCCTAGCTGCGAGTAAATCCAAACAATAGAAACTCTACCTGAATGGGAAGTTATGTATGGCTCAATCTAATATATGTTTTTTGTCCTGTCTAGGTGGACATTCCGATGGAGATGAGGCTGGCCAACCTGAGCCTGGCGCAGACGGGCAAGGGGCAGGCGCCGGAGACCAAGAACATGGCCCAACTCCTCGTGCAGGCTCTCCATTCCAAGGATTCCAAGTTTGTTATATCTTCACTTCACTTCCAATATCGCGTATCCTAGTCATTTCTATGGACTGCTTAATGAAGCGCCAAAACTTAATATTTTCTTAAAATTCAATAAAACTTCTTGGCGTCCATCTAGAGACTGATCTTTCATTGAAAACTCAAATCATTAAAACAGTCGGCAGTAGCTTCTTTCATCTAAGGCAATTAAGATCCATAAACAGAAATATTCCCGTTGACAGTTTTAAAACATTAATCAATTCCTTCGTCGTATCACGACTAGATTGCTGCAACGGAGTCTACGCCAACATCCCCAAACAGCAAACTAATAAACTCCAGTCTGCATTCAAAGCAGCAGCAAGACTGAGTTGTCACATAACACAGCATCTTGAGGAGCTCCACTGGCTGAAATGTCCAGAAAGGATACAATACAAGCTCTGCTGGACGGTCTTCAAGGCGCTGCATGGTATGGCACCAGCTTATATATCTGAACTCTGCATCAACGAGAACCTGAATGCCAGACAGTCTACATTGCGATCAGCTAAGACTTCTGCGATCGGTAGATTGACTGTACTAAAACGATGTCCTAGCACAAACTTTGGCGACCGAGCCTTTGCGGTAACAGGCCCTTCAGCCTGGAACAATCTTCCAGCAGACCTTAAGTGCAATCAGAGTTTATATCGAGACTCAAAACGCACCTTTTCAAATTATCCTTTCTGATAAGAAGGGTTGATCGGCTGCGTTGCGCACTCTTAATATGTTTATTTATAACTAGTTCATAAAACGGAGCATTTTCTACAGCGCCCTTGAGACGAATAATTCATAAAAATGGCGCTCTATAAATTATCCAATTAATTATTATTATATTATCAATGATGGATAAAGGCCCGATGTTTCATGCGTGCCAACTCACCAATTGGGAAATCATGTTATGAAAAGAGATATGAATGAAATTAGTCATATAAAGTGTAAAACATTACCAGCCAATTGTCACATTTTCTTATTCTTCTTCAGCCCATTGTGGCGGTCCACTCCTAAACGTAGGCCTCTTCTTGTATAGGGTATTTTTTTTTTAGAGGTTTGATTTTTAAACTGGCAACATTTGACAGTTGACAGTTGATTTGTAGTCGGTACGTTTTGCCATTTCACCATGAATAGACTGACATCAGAAAAGCGCTTGCAAATTGTGCAAATTTATTTTGAAAATCATGGTTCGGTTCGCCAAACTTATCGTGCACTACGTCCATTTTACGGTCGACATCCGAGCAAGTTATTCGGAAGACCATGGATCATTTTTGCACCACGTACACTCTAGTGGATAATACGCATCCACAAAGACGACAATTGTCGAAAATTGGATTTCACGGTTGCGCTTCATTGGAGCTAGCCGTGGCGCTCATATGCCCGAAATCATATTTAAACAATAATGGCATAAAATTATCTATTAAATAAAGCCAATATCATAGACATTTACATTATTTTAATGTATTTTTTTTTCATTTTGAATATGTATTGTATACCTCTTAAAAAAACACTATTTATTACTCCCTTCTATCCTGAGCGATCCGCATCAAGGCACTTCCCGCACTCTTCCGGATATCATTGCGCTATGCAACTGTGAGCACCAGCACAGCAGTCTCCTTGTCCGCTGGGTCACGAGCGACGTGTCCCGCCCAACGCCTCTTATGGGTTGCAAGAGTTGTCATTTCTACTGCATTCATTCTGCGTTCATCCGTATATTTTATAAGCGGAGAATATAATTATAAATGTGGGTGTAATGCCAGGTTGCTCCAGACGGTGTTTGCCTGCACGGAGCCAGAAGTGGCCCACAACACGGTGAACCGGCTGCCCCTGCAGTATCTCCCCGGCCTGCTGGAGCACCTCACTACCATGCTGGCAGGGAAGACTAACCAGTGAGTAGCATTTTCTTTTCATTTATTTATCTAAACATATTAAAAGCATCACATAACTACATTCCAATACACCAATGATACTTAATAATAATAAAAAGTTTGACACACAATTGTAACTACATTGAAACCATATTTTACGTTTTTTAACCTTTCCCTTACGGTGCTAAAATAAAAACGTGCGTTCCGGTGTAGGGTAGTCAGTACGCGTTAAAAAATTTGTGATTTTAAATCGGAAATATAGTAACATTCATAGCTAATCCCCTTATATTATTATAATTGAAGTCAGAAATTATAATAATTGAGATTTAATTGCTAAAATCATTAAAAAATCATCTGGCTACGCTCATGGAACGGGCATAGACCCGCTCTGGTTGCAAGCCCGAAAGCGACTAGGAACTATATTCTTACCAGTTGTCACCAATTGTCCACTTTACATATGATAAGTGATTTCTTGTCAAATGCAGATGCAAGTCTTGCTGCGTGTGGACAGCCGCGCTGTGTCAGGTGCGTAGCGCCGCCCTCCTGCAGCAGCAGGGGCTGGCTCCTGTCCTGGCGGCTGCGGAGGCTCGTGCCCCCTCTTTACCCCGCTTGCTAGCCCTGCGCTCCCGTCTCTCGCTGCTAGCTGCCTCCAAGACACCAGCCGAGGAACACCCCGTCTTGGAGTACAGAGGTAACCCCGTTCTTGATATTTTTAATCTGGCATCACTGGAGTTTTAAACTTTTTCCAAGATATTATTCACTGAAGCAAATATGGCAGTACATAATAGAGTTCTAGTAGCAACCATTATGTATAGAAGTGAAGCTTGGAGCTGGCGCTAAAGAAGGACAAAAGTTGGATAAAAGTATGTAGTGCGAATGACAGTGTTATGATCAAATTAATGAAATGAACATTAAGATGGTTGGGACACATGGAATGAATTAATGAAGAAAGAAAATATATGCTAACAATGTAAACAGAACAAGAAATAGAGGAAGTCTGAGGAAAATCAAATCAAATCAGTTTATTAATCAAAAGACATTACAAACAGCAAAATGTTTAAGGCATCTATTGAGTACAGGTCAAATATTATATAAGTACAACATAATACCAGGAACGCATTAGAGATGGTTCCACATTACGAAGACAAGATACTTTCTAAAGTCAAGAGTATTTGTCTCCTTTCCTTATATTTGAGTCTGCTCCGAACCAACGTGTTGTATATGACTCTGAGCACATTGGGATCTTTGAAAACTCTTCCGGTCCGAATGATGAAGCCCAACATCCTCAGTGCAATGTCGCAAATCCTCTCGATATGTGCACGAAAAGACAGCCTACTCTCATAGATGATTCCAAGATCCTTCATCATAGATACATGTCCTAGTTGCTGGTTGTTCATTGTGTATCTATGATACACAGTTCTCAATGCTCTAGTAAAAGATACCATAACGCACTTGGAGACGTGGAAAATGTGGCACATTATACATATTAGTTAAAGTTTGTATGTTCGGAAGATAAATACTCCTGACTTTAGAGAGTATTTTAATGTGGAACCATCTCTCATGCGTTCCTGGTATTGTATATCATATTTTACTTGTTCTCAAATAGATGCCTTCTTCTTCTTCCTTGTCTTGTCCCATTTATTTGGGGTCGGCTCCTCTTGTATGGCGTCTCCAGGACTGTCTGTCCTGGGCGGCGTCTGGTGGGATCCAATCTCTTACTTATGATGCAATCATCTGCTTTCCGTTGCTTTCTTATTTCGTTGTTCTGTATTCTATTATATATAATTCTTCTCATGATTCATATGGCATTTATCCTACTTTCTTCCTTTTTTTGTCAGTTCCAAGTTTCAATTCCACCTTACATCACAAAATAAATGGTTATACCTATGTAATAACTGTGTAACAATTTTTAACATTTCATTTGATTATTTGTTTTGTTAATCTAGTACTTATCGTATTTTTTGTATCCCCCGATAGATTCATCCTCGGAAGACGAAGCTGACGACGACATGGAAGAAGCGCTGTTGAACGGCGGAGATGCCAACGACGACTCAGGGTCCTGGAACGAGCTGGAAGACGAGGACGAAGGCCTGTCCTCGGACCAGATGAGCCAGTGAAGATTGCTTGTTAATAATAAAATATATTATATTTTAAAAATTCTTTCATTTTCCCTTCACCACTCCTCTATCTTAGTAAATGGAACATCTATACACTGTCTTATCTTCCTCTATGTATGAGTTTCAAGAGATTAGTAGATAACCTAAATCACATAGCTCCGTTTATCATGAACCTCTTTAGATTTAAATCAAATCAATTTAGTATCTTAACGGACATTACAAACAATATTAATGTTGAAGGCATCTATTGAGTACAGGTAAAATATAATACGTATTCTGCGAAAAAGCACTAAGTTAGAATTTTGCTGTTTTGACTTGATGAGGTTATACTGTTGAAAAAATACTCTACAATCTGCAAAAACGCGCTAGTCCTATCTACACCACAAGTCGAGATATTTTCTGTAATAAGTCAATATAACATAAATCCGTTCAGGGAAAAAGCACCAAGGGACTCAATGCAAATTCCCTGGATACATTATTGATGATAAAATATCAATAACAATATTTGGGATGTATTCAGCGGAGCTTATGGAGCAGGACCGACTTGAAAAAAGGTGAGATTGTTGGTCGGCGACATGATATCCTGGAGATGTCTACATGCTTCACTCAGGGGCAAACGTGCCAATTATTATTTTCTTTTTACTAATTAATTATTATTTTACCTAATGTAATAGGTACTGTACATGAGATAAAATTATTGCATAACTTTATAATTAAAGAAGAAAAAAAACATTTCTCATAAAGCGACTGTAGTAGGTACAATGTGACTCAATTTGAATACCTTACTGTGGTATTATGTATCAGCGAAAATGCACTAAGTCATGTCAATCCACTATTAAATTTGAAAAAAATGTGCTGATAGTTCAGTTATTATTTATTAAACCATTAAATAAAATGTAGTTAATAGATCAATATACCATTTTTTCAAATTGGCTTAGTAATGTTTGGTATAAAAAAAAATTGTTATTATATATCCTTACAAACTTTGAACCTCAATTATCTCAGAAGTAGTAATTTTGACTTAGTGCTTTTTTGCAGAATACCCGCGATATATACAATATAATACCAGGAACATATGAGAGATAGTTCGATTTTAGGAAGACAAGATACTCTCTAAAGATAGTTACAGGATGCCCATCTCCGCAGCTTCGAAGAGATGGGCATCTCATAACCCATTTCATTAGATTAATCGGAGATATTTCGAGAACTCGGCTGATATATATCTATGACTGATGGATATCTCCGACAGCGACAGCACAGATTGTTTTACCTATCGGCCGCCAGAACCAATCTGCCTCTGGTGACACCGGTGGGAAGAGCAATTAGTCTGCTGAACGCGGTCTCCTCTGAGATCGACGTCTTTCATATTAGTGAAGGTGCGTTCAGGGGACAAATACTCTTGTCTTAGAAAGTATCTTGTCTTCCTAATGCCGAATCATCTCTAATGCGTTCCTGGTATTATGTTGTATGTGTATAATATCTTACCTGTACTCAATAGATGCCTTAAACATTTATGCTTTTTGTAATGTCTTTTGAGTAAATGAACTGATTTGATTTGAAGATGTCTACACATAGGGATTGACAAGGAAATGGGCGAATCTGACGAAAGGGTGTCACTGTGTCCTAAAACAGCTCCAGATAAGTGGTAAGTAATCTTCTGCCTCTTGGTCTCTTGGTGCGGTACCTATCTGGGCATAATCTTTGGTGTTTTGTCCTCTGGCATTCTTTCTACATCGTCATTTGCATACAAAATAAAAAATGCTTAATTTTTTAATCATGTTTTATTAAAAATAATTTATTATTCATATAAATAAAGTGCCCAGATAAAAATCAACAAAATAATAATAGTCACATAACAAAGTATAAATAGTTTGAAGAAGTTCAACAATCCCCCGCGTGAAGTAAATCTATTTTTAAATATTCCTTAGCCTAGAGAGTATAGTCGGGTGCGTTCAGCCAGTCCATTGTGCTCGCAGAGTAATAGCACACAAGATCCACAGATTCATACCACAGTTCCCACTGGCTTCCTGAAGAAACTGGATGCTGTTAATTGATTGATGAATGGGACCGTAGTCAGGATATAAGAACAAGAATAGAAATGGCCCTAAATAGCTTTTCTGAGACCTATCCATCGAATTGCGATTGGGAATAGTTATGTGCTCCAATAGAAATAATCCCGTTCTTCAACATGATAACGCCCGGAAGCACATTGCAGATATAACCTGGAAAAAAATCTGGGATGTTTTATTGCATCCACCTTTTTTTCGGACTTGGCTCCAAGTGACTATCACCTATTTCGCTCTTTAGAAAAGCAAATAGGGAACAAAAAATTCGACAATATCAAAGAATTGAAAGTGTTTCGAATCTATACCAAACACTTTTAATGAGAGAGGAATTTTAGATCTAGTAATTATATTATAGCAAAGAGTCGTTAAATTACTTTGTATAATTTACTATAAAAACAATATTATTTCCAGGAATACCTAATATTTTTCTAATTAATACGAATGAAAACGTCAAGTTTTCTAGAAGTTTTATTATATTTAATGGGAAAGACATGTTTCACCCTTCTAAGGCATTATCAAATGGACATTTGATAATGCCTTAGAAGGGCGAAACATGTCATTCTTATAAAATATAATAAAACTACTAGAAAACTGACATATGGAACCAAACAAACCATCACGCCGTTTCTCCGCAGGGGTAGGCAGAAAGAATTGACCACACTACTCTATCCTGGCAAACCTCTCTAGATCCTCCGCATTCATACAACGAGTCATACACACACGCCGATTCCTCCGACTTCTAACATGACCAACCTTTTAAATTTAATTAATTTGATCATGCCATGTTTTCCTCGGTCTGCCTCGACTCCGTACCCCATTTACATCATTAACGTATACTTTCTTAACCATTCTTTCTCCATCCATGCGTTCCATATGTCCGAACCATATTTATATGTCCGGATATTGAATGTCGGCCATGTGAGGAGTCAGAGAAATCGACGTGCGTGCACGACACGATGTATGAATGTTGAGGACTCGAAAGAAATATGTTAGGAAAGAAAAGTGTGGCAGTCCATTCTTTCTGCCTACCCCTTCGGAGAGACGGCGTGATGGTTTTCATTCGTATTAATTATTTAATATGGAGTTTTACATCATTGTTCAAGAAACAATAATATTTTTCTGTTATATTTAATTTACATATTTCCAGGGAGGCGTTATATTTAAATTAATTTTTTAAAATGTTGAAAGGGAGTGATGGGTGAAATAAGCTTGGGAAACTGTGGCATATACAAAATAGATTTCTCTATGGATTCAATATGATGCGTGAACCTTAAAAATAATTATTTAAAAAGAGTACTTAACCAGAATCACTGCTCAATTATAATTTTTTAAATATATACGAGGTGATAACGAATGAAAATGTCAGTTTTCTAGAAGTTTTATTATATTTTATGGGAGTGACATGTTTCGCCTTTCTAAGGCATTATCAAATGTGACGAAACTTCAACTCGTTGCAGTTTATATACACTAGTAAATGAAGCAGAATATGGTAATTAACAAAAATTGATGTGACTTATACATTTTCAACAAATAATATTTTTTTAAGTATTAATTGTATCTCAATAGAGACGAAGATGTAAATTATTTGGAAACAGAATATGGTAGTCAAGGCGTATACAGGACTTATGACCTGTCACTGGTTGGGTTAAGCGATCACTTTATGTTTAACAATAACTTTTTCTTCGGACTTGGCTCCAAGTGACTAACACTTATTTCGCTCTTTAGAAACGCAAATAGGGAACAAAAAATGCGACAATATCAAAGAATTGAAAGTCTTTCGAATCTATACCAAACACTTTTCATGAGAAAGAGATTTTAGATCTAGTAAATAGACAGCAAAGAGTCTTTAAATTACTTTGCATAATTTACTAAAAAAACAATATTTTATCTAGGAATACCCAATCTTGGAACTCGTTAAGAAATTTTATGACGATGGTTACATAGTTAGAGGATACTAAATGATATTATATAAATCAAAAATAAGTTATTTGAGGTAGGACGAAATAAAGTTCTTCTAAAAAAAACATCTTTTTACGAATTGTTTACAAATGATTTTACATATTTCAAGTATTATACAACATTTTGAATGTATACAAATACTTGTATCTCCATAGATGGCGCTACTGTGTAGATTGAAACTAACATGTGAAGTTTGGTGTTACATATTAACATATATACAACTTCCAAAAATTTGTCAGACACGGTGGTCGTAAGAAGGGTGGAATGGGGAAAGTTGTATTACATAAAGCGTGCGCTTAACCCAACCAATGACAGGTCATAAGTCCTGTCAACACCTCGATCACCATATTCTGTTTCCAATTTGCATCTTCGTATCTATTGAGATACAATTAATTCTAAGTATTATATATAAAATAAAATCGCTATCCTGTGTGCGTAGACTCAATTGATGTATTTTTCTAGAAGAAAGAAACACTTTCCAATTCTTTGTTAAAAATGTATGAAGTCACATCAATATTCATTAATTACCATATTCTGCTCCATCTACTAGTGTATATAAACTGCAACGAGTTAAAGTTTCGTCACATTTGATAATGCCTTAGAAGGGCGAAACATGTCACTCCCATAAAATATAATAAAACTAGTATAAAACTGACGTTTTCATTCGTATTAATTATTTAATATGGAGTTTTACATCATTGTTAAAGAAACAATAAAGAAATGATTAAATAATTATTTATAAATCAACTTCCATTTTGTCATCTTCAAAGTAATTCCAGTCGGACATTATGAACTTATGTCACTGTTCACACAACAATCACAAACCAAGACGCTGTTTCTCCGGATAGGCAGAGAGAATGAACCCCAAACTACTTTATACTGACACATTTGTAACAATGTGTATAAGAGTGTTTTTTTTAGAAGTATACAAATTGAAAATGAAATAAAATACATTAAAATAATGTTAATGTCTATGATATTGGCTTTATTCAATAGATAATTTTATGCCATTACTGTTTAAATGTGATTTTGGGCATATGAGCGCCATGGCTAGCTCAAATGAAGCGCAATCGTAAAGTCAAATTTTCAACAACTTTATCAACTGGGTGAAATGGCAAAACGTACCGACTACAAATCAACTGTCAACTGTCAAATTGACAGTCTGTAGAAACAATGTTGCCAGTTTAAAAACCAAACCTTAAAAAAAAAAACACCCTATATAATTCAAAATGGAATTCCACAAGAGATATCATAATAAACACCGTAAGTACACGTTCTTTCTGCCTACCCCTTTGGAGAGACGGCGTGAGTTAGTTAGTAACACATTAATATTGAAGTTATTTTAAATATTTACTGTGTCTGAGATTTTATTAATATTTTAATTTATAATTCATCACAAATAATAAAAAATAAAAATAAAATTTCACAAACATTCAGTTAACGTAATTTTATGTATTTTCAATAGATACTCTTTATATGGTGCTTGTGCCAATTAAAAGTATTGCCAACGTAATAAAAAAATATTATAATAAAAGTACCTACCCACAGAAAATCATTGAAGTATTTTTTTAATATATATATAATTTTTAAACCAAGAATTACACATATAGTTTAAGCACTTAGATTAAAAAATATATTTATTTATAGCAGCCATTTTAAGATTCAATTGTTTTTTTTTGTTTTCACAAAAAGATGAGTATTTTTGATTATATTTTGATAATAAACACAAATGAATCCAAGGATTAATTTTATCTCAATAGAGACGAAGAAGGAAACTGTATATGGTGATCGAGGTGTTTACAGGACTTATGACCTGTCATTGGTTGGGTTAAGCACACGCTTTATGTAATACAACATTCCCCATTCCACCTTTCTTATGACCACCATGTCTGACAAATTTTTGGAAGTTGTATATACGTTAATATCTAACACCACAATTCACATGTCAGTTTCAATTTACAGACCAGCGCCATCTATGAAGATTAGATTTAATGTCAGATGAATCCGTTGGAACAGTATCATTCTTTTTTTTTTTTAAAGGGCAAGCTTTCAATTATTTAGATAATTAATTTGATCATAGAATCGAGTGGTGGTCTAGGGGACAGAACGCTTGGCTCCTGATCAAGGGGACTTGGGTTCAAATCTGGACACGACCAGATTCCTTCTTCATTATAAAGAGCTATTTTCTGCTCATCTGTTCTCTGGTTTCAATCCTGGGATTGGTTTGCAGCAATTTCCTCTAATCTTCTCTTCCATTCTTCCCTGTCTTGTGCGGCTCTTTTGAAATGTGCATATGATGAGCAGCGCACGTCCACCAACAGGTCCTCCAGGTACTCTCGGCGTGGGCGTCCCCTAGAGTTTGTCCCCTCGGTCATACCCTCCATTATGGCATGCAAGAGGCCTTCTTGACGTATTACATGGCCGATCCATCTTGCACGCCTTTCGGACAAGGTCCTGAGCAGGTGCATTCCTCCTTCGATTCTTTGGAGAACCTCCTCATTCGTGATGTGGTCTCTCCAGGAAATTCCTAATAGTCTTCTATAGGACCACATCTAAAAAGCCTCTAGTCTCCGTTTATCTCTTTCGGATAGGCACCATGTCTCGCAGCCGTACATCAGGAACATACATACATAGGTCTTGATGAGGAGTATTCATGTATTAGAAACATGTAGAAAGAATGAGGTCAAATAGGATACCATACATAGTTCTCCATGGAACGCCAAACGGACAACGCCGACCAGGAAGACCCCCGAAACGGTGGAGAGAAAGCTGGAGTTCAGCGTCTCAAGAGGACCCGCCTGAAATAACAGACTCCTGAGTCTACCAAAAGTGAAGAAAATAATAAAATATAATTTTTGAACCACGTTTCTAATATGAACACTTTCCATGGACCGAATGTTGTTTATTAAAATATATTTTTAGATTGAATTCAAAATTCTCATCTTTTTTACATGATTTTTTTTTCAATATATGCTAGAACGTGTAAAATATTTTTTGTCCTTAGTTTAAACATACAAATTATAAATAATTTTCTAGTGTAATAAATTTTGTATACAATAAAGGTGAAAATATATTAATGCGTGACAAGACTACATTTACGAGAGCATTTTCTGCGTGAATATACAAATAATTTTAATCGCTTTTAAATTTTGGAAACGTACAAAAAAATATTAGTTTAAAATATTTTACAACCTTAATTTTGACATATTTTATAAAAAAAATGTGTTGCCGTGTTGAAATAATAACTAATTATAATAATAGTACCTACCCACTGTAAATTATTGGGGTAGTTTTTTTTTTACATTAATAAAATGTCAAACATTATATTTTTTTATGTTATTTAGCTTCTATTTGAATCTAATTTGAATCTAATTTGATTAAATAGTTAATTTTATACCATAATTTTAGATGGCGCTATTTTTATTTAATAAATTTAATTGAATTAATTGTTAAATATGTCAAAATTAAGGTTATTAACAATGAAAGCGTAAATATGTTTGGTATATATATATATATATATATATATATATATATATATATATATATATATATATATATATATATATATATATATATATATATATATATATATATATATATATATATATATATATATATATATATATATATATATATATATATATATATATATATATATATATATATATATATATATATATATATATATATATATATATATATATATATATATATATATATATATATATATATATATCTTCTTCTTTCCTTCAGACTCAGGAGTCTGTTATTTTATGGTCCTCTTGAGATGCTGAACTCCAGCTTTCTCTCCACCGTTTCGGGGGTCTTCCTGGTCGGCGTTGTCCGTTTGGCGTTCCATGGAGAGCTATGTGTGGTATTCTATTTGAGCTCATCCTTTCTACGTGTTCATGCCAGTATCGCCGTCTTTGACGTCCCCATCTGACCACATCTTCGACCTCGCAGATTTCTCGGATTGCTGTATTCCTAACTCGATCATGTAGGGTCTTGCCAGCTATAGCGCGGAGCGTTTTCATCTCGGTTGTCCTGAGCATGCTCTTTGTCTTGACAGTGTCTGCCCTCGATTCAATGCCATATGTGAGGATTGGTCGCACACAGGTCTTGTAGATGCGTACCTTGCTGTCAGTCCTCATGTCCCTGTTTCTCCATATGACATCTTTCAGGCAGCCTGCAACTGCTGCAGCCCTATCCACCTGTGACCTTACTTCTCTGGGGAGGTCATTAGAGCTGGTTACTTCGCTTCCGAGATATCTGAATAGGTCCACCTGTTCAATCTCCTCCTGGCGTACGGAGACTTCGCATCTCAGTTGATTTCTTGCGAATGTCATACACTTCGTTTTTGGGGTGGATATATATATATATATGTGTGTGTGTGTGTGTGTGTATGTATATATTACTATATCCCAATATCAACTATATATCATATCAGTTATTTTAAGCAACGTGAAAAAGCAAAATAGACATGATCTGGTTGCTAAAAATTATTATTATTATTTTTTTTTTTTAATTTGTAGGCTGAATCAATGGACTGCCATACTACACAATCGCTCCTCCACATTCTTACAGCGTGTTATACACGCACGTCTATTCTTTCGACATCAAACATGGCCTGCCATTTAAATTTGATTAATTCGGACATGCCATGTTGTTTTCCTCTATCTTCCTACACTCCTTACTGCATTTAAATCGTGAATGTATACTTTCTTAATCATTCTTTCTTCATTCACGCCTTTATGCTTATGCATTTGAAATTCTGTCATGCATCATTTTACCACGCATACCTACATCTAGGAGATCTCATGTGTTTCATATTAGTGAAAGTACGTTCAGAAGACAAATACTCTTAACAGAGAATCTTGTCTTCCTAAAGTCGAACCATCTCTCATGCGTTCCTGGTATTACATTTTACCTGTTCTCAAATAGATGCCTTAAACTATAAATATGTTTGTAATGTCTTTTGAGATAGTGTGATTGTCACTTCGGTCTGGTGTAGAATTCACGTGAAAATTAAATGGCGATAGATTGGCTACCTATCACATGTCACGAGAATCAATATAATAGCTAAAAAATAAATGGTTTTCAGTAATTGGGTTCAAACGATCTGTTGTATAAAAAAAAAAAAAAAGATGGCTTGAGAATTTTGCTGTTATCGACGGGAATCGAATCCGGGACCTTTGGTGTGGCAGTCAAATCTGTCGCCACTCTGGCACAAAGATTATTTCAATTTCATGACCAAAATCATATCTATTTTGCTTTTTTAATAATAGTTTAAAAAAATGTCGCATATCAATATTTCATTAAATATAGATTCGTAAGAAAATTTATAAAAATTCAGGCAGACGTTGAGTTAATATTAAACTTTTTAAAAATTTAGCTTAAGCTTTTGAACCGTCCATTTCACATCAACATCGAGGAATCGAGTGAAGTATATCATGATACGAGAGTGTGGCCTTCAATCCTCTCGACCCACCACTTGTGATTTTAATCGGGAATATGCTTGACTCACATCACATGAGATACGGGTTCAATCGTGATAAAAATTGTTGCTCTATGTCCAATCTAACAACAGTTTTAAAATGGACGGTCTTTGAGATTTTTTTATAATAATTAATATCTTTAGATATGCAGAAAGCAGTCAGCATTTTAATAACTAAATAATTATTTATAATTTTAAAATTTATCATAATTCCATTGAATTGGTCACTGCGTGAGATTCGGTGTTGCCTGATGATGGAAATAATGTCTTTCATTACCTGGCAACGGCTTATAACAAGCACCTGATGTAATGGCCACTACAACAGCGACCAGGATCAATTGAAAGTAAAGCTTAATAACCTGACAAAACCTTATATAGTGGCCGCTACAACAGCTACCAGGAGCAATTGATAGATACGATTCATTACCCAGCAACCCCCTATAACAAGCACCTGATATAGTGGCCGCTACAACGGCGACCAAAAGCAATTGATAGATACGCTTCATTAACCAGGAACCTTTTGTAACAAGCAACTGATATAGTTGCCTCTACAACAGCGACCAAAAGCAATTGATGGATACGCTTCATTACCCGGAAATCTTTTAAAACAAGCACCTGTTATAGTCACTTATACAACAGCGACCAAGAGCAATTGATAGATACGCTTCATTATCCGGCAACCTTTTAAAACAAGCAACTGATATAGTCATCCTCTACAAAAGCAGCCAAGAGCAATTGATAGATACGCTTCATTACCCGGCAACCCCTTATAACAAGCACCTGATACTGTGGCCGCTACAACAGCGACCAGGAGCATTGATAGATACGCTTCATTACCCGGCAACTCTTTATAACAAGCACCTATTATAGTCACCTTTACAACAGCGACCAAGAGCGATTGATAGATACGCTTCATTACCCGGCAACTCCCTATAACAAGCAACTGATATAGTCGCCTCAACAACAGCGACCAAGAGCAATTGATAGATATGCTTTATTACCCGACAATCCCTTATAACAACCAACTGATATTGTGGCCGCTACAACAGCGACCAAGAGCAATTGATAGATACGCTTCATTACCCACGAATCTTTTATAACAAGCAACTGATATAGTGGATGCTGCAACAGCGACCAAGAGCTATTGATAGATACGCTTCATTACCCGGCAACCCCTTATAACAAGCACCTGTTATAGTCACCTTTACAACAGCAACTAAGAGCAATTGATAGATATGGTTCATTACCCGGCAACCCCTCATAACAAGCACCTGATTTTGTGGCCGCTATCACAGTGACCAAGAGCAATTGATAGATACGCTTCATTACCCGACAACTCCTTATAACAAGCACCTGATATAGTGGATAGTGGTCGCTACAACGGCGCCCAGAAGCAAAAGAGATATATGCATCAATACTCGGCAACCCCTTATAACAAGCACCTGATATTATGACCATTACAACAGCGACCAGAAGCAAATGAGAGATACGCTTCATTACTCGGTAACCCCTTATAACAAGCACCTGATACTGTGGCCGCTATCACAGTGACCAAGAGCACTTGATAGATACGCTTCATTACATATTATTTCCATAATGATAATAGCATTATATTCTATTATACAGTGGGGAACAATTGAGATATTGAAAGAAGTTTATTAACTGGTTTATAATAAATTTTAAATAATGAATGAACGTTTAAGCCAGAGAAGAGATATATATTTTAAACTGACTGCTTTCTGCACGCGCACATCTTCAAATACACTTACAATATAAATCATTAAATAGAAAGAGTACAAAACGACGAGACGAATCTCCGGGAGGCAGAAGGGGCAGACATCGCTACAGCATCCGGATGTTCTTGTCGGAGAAGGGCGATGTTATGTATTGTCTGAAAATTAGAAATATAACCGTTATTACAATTCAGATTAGATGTTTCTTTTGACGTGCGGTATTTGATATCATATCTGCAAAAATCTGCCAATATTTTTTATACACTTAATACAATTGAATATTGTACGGGTGTGAAACTTGGACCTTGAAAGTTAAATCAATGAACAGACTGGCAGCATTTGAAATGTGGCTCCATCGCCGAATGCTCAGAGTTCCCTGGACAGACATGGTTACCAGTACCGAAGTCCTGAGGCGAGCTAGAGTTGACACGGAATTGTTATCAGCTATCAAGGTTCGAAATGTCTCACATCTGGGTCATATACTGCGTGGGGAAAAGTACCACCTTCTCCGACTGATATTGGAGGGGAAAATTGAGGGACGCCGAGGGCCCAGTAGGAGACAGATGTCCTGGCTGCGAAACGCGAGGGAGTGGACCGGCATCCGATGTGTGGAGGAGCTGTTCCGAGCGGCGCAGGACAGGGATAGGTTAGCCGAGGTGATCGTCAACGTTGGGGGGACCCGACAGGGCACTTGAAGAAGAAGAAGAAAATTGAAAATAACTTTGTTCAATCCACTAATTATTTAAAAAATATTTAAAAAACACGACGTGTTTCGGAGGATGCCTCCATCTTCAGGTGTAAAAATATAATAAAAGCTAAACAATAAAAGAATAATTAATATAAAAATGTATTAAAAATTCGATACAATAATTCAAATTTAAACATTAACCTGGACTAACTAACTAACTAACCATCACGCCATTTCCCCGGAGGGGTAGGCAGAGAGGATGGATCGCCACACTGGCCTGTCCTGGCATACCTCTCGAGCTTACATCCATACATACATCCTTTACATCCATACATTTTACCATGCACGCACATCGATTGTTCCGACTTCGAATGTGGCCGCCTTTTAGTAATTGATTAATTTGGTCATGCCATGTTTTCCTCGGTCGTCCTCGGCTTCTTTTCCCACTCACGCTGCTTGTGTACAACTTTTTAACCATTTCTACTCTCATCCATTCGTTCCATATGTACAAACCATCTCAGGGATTCTTTTTTAATTGTATCCATGGTGCAGTCATCTGCCTTACATTTCTTTCTTATTTCATCGTTCGGTATTCTATCATACAACGTTTTCCCGCACATTCTTCTTAGTGATCTCATTTCTACGGCGTTTATCCTGCTTTCATCCTTCTTTTGCCAGCTCCAAGCATCACTTCCATACATGAGGACCTGGACTATTTGTAACTAACTAACTTACCATCAAGCCGTCTCCCCGAAGAGGTAGGCAGAAAGAATGGACTGCCACACTTTTCTTTCCTGACATATTTCTCTCGCTCCCTCAACATTCATACATCGTGTCATGCACGTGCGTCGATTTCTCTGACTCCTCACATGGCCGACATTCAATATTTGATTTATTTGATAGTGCCACGTTTTCCTCGGTCTTCCGATTCTATTTCTGGTTCCATTTACATCGTTAACATATAATTTTTTTTACCATTCTTTCTTTCCATATGTCCAAACCATCTTAATGATCCATTTGTTATAAGTAATAATACTTTGTCATTAAATTTGAATTATTGTATCGAATTTTAAATACGTTTTTATATTAGTCTTTCTTTGTTTAGTTTTTATTATATTTTTACACCTGAAGATGGAGGTGTCCTTCGAAACATGTCATGTTTTTTAATAATTAGTGGATTAAACAACGTTGTTTTCAATTTCATAAATATAATACTATGGAATTCCACAGTGTTCATGCCTCGGCGTCACGCGCTGAGGATACCGTGGACGCAAAATGGGTGTACTAACCAGTCCTTAATAATAACAGGAAGACTATCTGTAATATGCAGTCAGAGAGTATTGAGTTTCTTTGGTCACATTGCCAGAAGAGAGCTGGGTAACAGTATTGTCACAGGAAGTGTTCCAGAAGTAGAAGCAGATCTCCTGTGACTACGACCAGCTTTTGGTACCTCGGTAGTATGATAGCAGGCTCGGGAGGTACGGAGGAAGATGTAGCCAGCAGACTTAACAAGGCAAGGGGAGCTTTCGCCCTGTATGGCGTTCCAGTATCATTTCGAGAAAGCTCAAGCTCCAAATATTCAGCAGTAGCGTTAAAAGCGTAGTGCTGTACGGATGTGAGACTAGGAAATCTACCGGGGACGTTATTGGAAAACTCCAGGTGTTTATAAATGGGTGCCTTTGAAGAGAAAGATGTCATATGGAGAAACAAGGACATGAGGACTGACAGCAAGGTACGCATTTATAAGACCTGTGTGCGACCAATCCTCACATATGGCATTGAATCGAGGGCAGACACTGTCAAGACAAAGAGCATGCTCGGGACAACCGAGATGAGAACACTCCGCGCTATAGCTGGCAAAACCCTACGTGATCGAGTTAGGAATACAGCAATCCGAGAAATCTGCGAGGTCGAAGATGTGGTCAGATGGGGACGTCAAAGACGGCGATACTGGCATCAACACGTAGAAAGAATGAGCTCAAATAGGATACCATACATAGCTCTCCGTGGAACGCCAAACGGACAACGGGAAGACCCCCGAAACGGTGGAGAGAAAGCTGGAGTTCAGCGTCTCAAGAGGACCCGCTTGAAATAACAGACTCCTGAGTCTATCAAAAGCGAAGAAGAAGAAATTGTTTTCACTGCAGAAAGAGTTTTGTATTACTTTCGTGCGGTAATTTTAAGCATAATATTAACCATTATGTATACATAGTTTTGGCATAGATACAAATATGATATCAAATACATTTGTATAAAGCAAAATATACACAAACTAAAAACTAATTAATTACAGTATTAATGATCAGAAATTATATTACAGGCAACAGTAAGCATCGAATCAAATATACAAAACACAAACATTTAGGCAAAACTTAAAATGATATTAATATGTAAACAATCTTTCAAAATAAATTAAAAAACATAATTCTAATAGAATTCGAAATCCACGCTTTTCACATAACATGCGAATGCTTAACCCAATGAGCTACAAGTTATAAATAAATTCCAATTACATTTTTTAAAAATAAATAATAATTTTTTTTTCCATTTTTGAGTTTATTTTTCGATAGATTATCTAACTAACTAACCATCACACCGTCTCTCCGAAGGTGTAGGCAGAAATAATGGATCGCTACACTGTGTCTACCTGACATAATTCTCTCGCTCCTCAACATTCGTACATCGTGTCATGCACGCATATTGATTTATCCAACTCATCGTGTCGCAACAACAACAAACCATCACGCCGTTTCCAATGGACTGCCACACTACTCTATCCTGACACACCTCTCTAGATTCCTCCACATTCATACAATGAGTCATACACGCACGTCGATTCCTCCGACTTCTAACATGATCAACCTTTAAAATTTGATTAATTTGGTCATGCCACGTTTTCCTCGGTCTGCCTCGACTCTGTACTCCATTTACATTGTTAACGTATACTTTTTTAACCATTATTTCTTCATCCATGCGCTCCTTATGTCCGAACCAACCCAGCGATCCTTTCATAATGCCTTCTATCGCTCTACATTCCTTTCTTATATCAGCATTTGAGATTCTGTCGTACATCATTCAACCACACATACGTCTAAGGGACCTCATCTCTACCGCATTTATTCTGCTCTCATCGTCTGTCTCGTGGAAGACCTCCTAAAAAATGGAAGGACAGCTGGGAGTCTACCTCACAGGAGGAGCAACACTCTGGAGAACAGACCACATAGGTCTACAACAAGGAAAAAGAAGAAAAAAAATATCACTAAGGAATTCCAGAAGGAATACAGGTCATTTGAAACCAATTACTGTATACAATTTGTATTGATTCTCGTGACATGTGATAGGTAGCTAATCTATCGCCATTTTATTGTCACGTGAATTCTACAACAGACCAAAGACAGTGTGACAATCACGCTGCCATCACCGGGAATCGAACCCGATGGAACCTTCGATGCGACAGTCATGTCTCCTGAAATATTAACATTGATTGATTACACGATGTAGCTTAACGGGTAAAACGCATTGTCGAGAAGCTAGCGTGGATTTGAATCCTACAAGTGTATGATATTTTTAGTTGTGACTTATAATTATTACGGACAGTGGCGGTACTCCCATAGAAGCCCAGAAACCCGGCTTGCGTAAGAAATTTTGAATCAAAACCTTTTCTGGCTTACAGAGGTTTGGTTCTCTTACGTCTGATGATAAACTCCAGGTGTTTATAAATAGGTGCCTTCGCTCAATATTCAAAATGTATTGGCCCCAAACAGTGTCAAATGCCGCTCTCTGGACCATGGCAGGCGAAAAGCCAATTGGAGAACAAGTCGCTAGACGCAAATGGCAGTGGATCGGTCACACTCTGAGACGGAACCCAGCCTGCATCGCTCAGGGCGCACTAGACTGGGAAAGAGAAAGCGAGGCAGACCTAGAGACACTTGGAGAAGAGCCCTGCAGGACGAGGTTAAAGCAGCAGTCACTTGGGATGATGTTAGGCATCAGGCATGCGATAGAGTCGGGTGGAGAAGGTTCCTTGAGGCCCTATGCACCACGGAGGTGTGACAGGACAAAAAAAGAATAAGAAGAGACGTCTGATGAGAACATTGTTGGAAGGTGATTTGGTGGGTTGTTGGTTTATGCGGGGGCATGATTACTTAGATTTAGGGGTTTTGATTCAAAATTTCTTACGCAAGGCTTCTGGACTTCTATGGGAGTACCGCCACTCGGATTATTGAAAACAAAATGTAAAGCCAAAAAAATGGTGATTGAAGTGTCGAAATGTTTTAATTTTTATAAATTTTTCGACATTTTTTTTATAATTAATACGAATGAAAACTTATATTTTCTAGAATATTTATTATTTTATTAACTTTGATAATGATGCGTATCGACAGCAAGATCAGAATTTATAAAACATGCGTGCGACCTATCATGACGTACGCTGCAGAGACGCGGGCCGACAATGTGCGAACCAAGGGACTACTAAGAACATCGGAGATGAAGGTTCTAATATCAATTACTGGAAAAACCCCCCGAGATCGTGTCCGCAACGCAGACATAAGAAAAACTTGCGAAATAGAGGATATCGTTCAGTGGAGTAGAGCCAGAAGAAGATACTGGAGGGACCATGTAGCCAGAATGGTGAGAGATTTGTATATACTCGTACAGCCGCTTATGAAATCCCCTCTGGACACCGCCCACCTGGAAGACCGCCTAAGAGATGGAGGGACAGCTAGACCTCATCATCCGACGAGATATGATTTCTGTGTCACAGATCGTCAGATCTATTAAAAGAAGAAGAAGAGGAAGAAGATAATGATAATGAAAGTTCTCATTTCCATAAAATTAGTATAAAACATATGTTTTCATTCGTATTAATTATTTAATATGGAGTTTTATATCATTGTTCAAGGAACAATAAATATACAATTTTATACATATTTATTTATTTACATATATTGATAATAGTCTTTCTAGCATGAATTATTATATGAAAACACAATATTAAACACAAAAATGATACAAGAAATTGTTAAAGTCTTAAAAGCATTACTGTAAAACCTCGATATAACGGACCTCTATTTATAAATTTCGAAGCGGCTAATTTGCTATCTGACCATGCCAAGTGAATATGAACTCTAAAGATTAGACTTAGAGCTCGATTATTAATGTCTATATTCGCGTATAACCACCGCCGTATTCCACTTAATCAATTCTGTAAGTTTCCTGGGGATCTGTTCAGGATTAACCGAGTAAATGGTCTTCACACAAAACACACATTGGGTTTTATTTATACGAGATTTTATTTATTTTATTTATAGATCACTACCCGGTTAAGGCATTATCATTTGACAATGCTTTAGGCAAATGGAAACATGTTAAGGAGGAATTGTCATGAGATAGTTAGAACAAGATGCTACGGGCACAAGCTAAACACATCGGATATACCTCCACCGGACAGACTGGCGTTATCATTCGTTCAGAACGGGTAGCAAAGACCTGAGGAAGAATACAATGCAGAACATTTAATAACAATGAAATTATATACAAGTCGATGGATGTGTATTGAAATGTATGCCGATCCAAGATGTATTATATCACTTTAAATTTTAAAGATCAAGGTATCTTTTCACATAATCTATTATTAATCTGGTATCGTTTCATATAATCTATTGTTAATCTGGTATCTTTTCACATAGTCTATTGTTAATCTGGTATATTTTCACATAATCTATTATTAATCTGGTATCGTTTCACATAATCTATTGTTAATCTGGTATCTTTTCACATAATCAATTATTAGTCTGGTATCTTTTCACACAATCTATTATTAATCTGGTATCTTTTCACATAAACTATTATTAATCTGGTATATTTTCACATAATCTATTATTAATTTGGTATCTTTTTACATAATCAATTATTAATCTGGCATCTTTTCACATCATCTATTGTTAATCTGGCATCTTTTCACATAATCTATTATTAGTCCGGTATCTTTTCACACAATCAATTATTAATTTGGTATCTTTTCACACAATCTATTGTTAATCTGGTATCTTTTCACATAATCTTTTATTGATCTGGTATCTTTTCAAATAATCTATTATTAATCTGGTATCTTTTCACACAATCAATTATTAATCTGGTATCTTTTCACACAATCTATTGTTAATCCGGCATCTTTTCACATAATCTATTGTTAATCTGGTATCTTTTCACATAATCTATTATTGATCTGGTATCTTTTCACATAATCTATTATTAATCTGGTATCTTTTCACACAATCTATTATTAATCTGGTATTTCTTCACAAGTAATATAATAACAATTAAAGTATGTATAGTTAACACATAGTCTATTGTTAATCTGGTATATTTTCACATAATCTATTATTAATCTGGTATCGTTTCACATAATCTATTGTTAATCTGGTATCTTTTCACATAATCTATTGTTAATCTGGTATCGTTTCACATAATCTATTGTTAATCTGGCATCTTTTCACATAATCTATTGTTAATCTGATATTTTTTCACATAATCTATTATTAATCTGGCATATTTTCACATAATCTATTGTTAATCTGATATCTTTTCACATAATCTATTATTAATCTGGTATCTTTTCACATAATCAATTATTAGTCTGGTATCTTTTCACACAATCTATTATTAATCTGGTATCTTTTCACATAAACTATTATTAATCTGGTATATTTTCACATAATCTATTATTAATTTGGTATCTTTTTACATAATCAATTATTAATCTGGCATCTTTTCACATCATCTATTGTTAATCTGGCATCTTTTCACATAATCTATTATTAATCCGGTATCTTTTCACACAATCAATTATTAATTTGGTATCTTTTCACACAATCTATTGTTAATCTGGTATCTTTTCACATAATCTTTTATTGATCTGGTATCTTTTCAAATAATCTATTATTAATCTGGTATCTTTTCACACAATCAATTATTAATCTGGTATCTTTTCACACAATCTATTGTTAATCCGGCATCTTTTCACATAATCTATTGTTAATCTGGTATCTTTTCACATAATCTATTATTGATCTGGTATCTTTTCACATAATCTATTATTAATCTGGTATCTTTTCACACAATCTATTATTAATCTGGTATTTCTTCACAAGTAATATAATAACAATTAAAGTAATATAAACCACTTGGATCGACATAATTTTCCCACACACGGTGCACAAATGACGATCGCCGTGTTAGGTTAGGTGCCCTCCGCCTCTGCCACCGGGACTGCAAGAGAGGTTAGGTTAGCCGCAGAAGCTCCGCTACCCCCTCCCCACCTGGAAAGAAAGAGAGAGAGAGACTCACGCGTCTCACGGGCCGTAAGGGAGGTTAGGCTGTGGCCACCTCTTCCTCCCGAATGCCTTCCAACCTGACCATGGGCGTCACCACGGTGGAGAACCATGACAGGTAGGGACTCGGATGGGGGAGTATGGTGCCATCTCTTTGTCATACAAACATATTATATCAAAAATAAATAAATACATAAATATAAAGACACATGAACTTTTCATGCAAGTATAAAAAAACATTATTGACATTATCTACTAACTAACTAACTAATTAACCATCACGCCATTTCCCGGGAGGGGTAGGCAGAGAGGACGGATCGCCACAATGCTCTGTCCTGGCATACCTCTCGGGCCTCCTCTACATTCATACATCGTACCATGCACGCACGTTGATTATTCCGACTTTGAATGTGGCCGCCTTTTAGTAATTGATTAATTTGGTCATGCCATGTTTTCCTCGGTCGTCCTCGGCTTCTTTTCCCACTCACGCTGCTTGTGTACAACTTTTTAACCATTCTACTCTCATCCATTCGTTCCATATGTCCAAACCATCTCAGGGATCATTTTTTAATTTTATCCATGATGTAATCATCTGTTTTACATTTCTTTCTTATTTCATCGTTCGGTATTCTATCATACAACGTTTTCCCGCACATTCTTCTTAGTGATGTCATTTCTACGGCTAACTGCCTAATTAATACTACTAACTAATTAATACAAATAATGACATCTGTTTTCTAGAAATTTTATTATGGTTTATGAATATGCTTAGAAAGGCGAAACATATCATTCCCATAAAATATAATAAAACCTATATACAACAGACATTCATATTAATATGTAGTTTTACAACACGCTGTTTAGGCAGAGAGATTCTGTCCTGATGTACTTCTCTCGATTCCTCTACATTCATACATCGTGTCATGCAAGCACGTAGATTTCTCCGACTACTTACGTGACCGAAATTCAATACTTGATTGATTTGATTGTGCCACATTTTCCTCGATCTTTTTCTATTTCTAGCTGTGATCACATCATTTAAATATAGCTTCTTCACAATTCTGTCTTTATAAATTCATTCCATGTGTCCAAACCATCTTAACGACCCAAACAATCTCACTCGCACAGCATTCTAACTAACTAACTAACCATCACGCCGTCTCTCCGAAGGGGTAGGCAGAAAGAATGGACTGCCATACTTTTCTTTCCGGACACATTTCCCTCGCTTCCTCGACATTCATACATCGTGTCATGCACACGCATCTATTTCTCTGACTCCTCACATGGCCGACATTTAATATTTGATTTATATGATCGTGCCACGTTTTCCTCGGTCTTCCTCTTTTTTTTACCATTCTTTCTTCATTCATTCTTTCCATGTGTCCAAACCATCTTAATGATCCTTTCATTATTTTATTCATAACACCATCATTCGCACCGCATTCACTTCATATATTTTCATTCGACACTCTATCATACACAGAGTATCCACACATTCATCTAAGAGATCTCATTTATTCTACTTTCATCCATCTTTTGTCAGTTCCATGCATCACTTCCACACATAAGGGTCGGCACAAGAACACCATTGTGCACTGCCATCTCAGCTTTCTTGACAGGCTTTTGTTTGCGATGACAACTTTAAGTGCACCATTCACTCTGCTGCCTGCCCCAACCCTTCTTTCAATATATATCCCTCTCAACTGTAAACATACTTCCTAAATAAACAAATTCATCCACTTGTTCCAGATTTTCACCGTTTATGCTAACGTTGCAGACTGTCATGATTTCTTATTTTTCGAAATCCATTACCTTGGACTTGCATACATAAAACATTAAAAAACATAGATTTTAGTAATGTTGTATTGAAGTGTCTACTTAATTCAATAGACTCCCGATTTTCTTGAAATATTAATTCTTGAAATATTTTTATTTTTTTTCAATGAATTAGCTTCCTGGTTATCCCGAATCCGGAAAATCGGGAGTGTACTGTATACAGATGAATAGGGAACAACAGATAAAACAAAAATCCAAGATTTATGACAAAAACAGATACACAAAATTTCTAGAATATTCCATTATAGAGTTCATGACTATGAAATGAAAGAAGAAGCTTGAAAAAAATATACACAACAACAACAACAACAACAAACCATCACGCCGTTTCCCCGCAGGGGTAGGCAGAGAGAATGGACCGCTACACTACTCTATCCTGGCACACCTCTCTAGCTTCCTCCACATTCATACATCGAGTCATACACGCACGTCGATTCTTCCGGCTTCTGACATGACTAACCTTTAATATTTGATTAATTTGGTCATGCCATGTTTTCCTCGGTCTACCTCGACTCCTTACTCCATTTACATCGTTAACGTATACATTTTTAAACATTCTTTCTTCACCCATGCGCTCCGTATGTCCGAACCAACGAAGCGAACCTTTCATAATTTTGTTCATAATACCTTCTTTCACTCTACATTCCTTCCTAATATCAGCATTTGAGATTCTGTCGTACATCGTTCTAGCACACATACGTCTTAGGGACCTCATCTCTACCGCATTTATTCTGCTCTCATCTTTCTTCTGCCAGTTCCATGCTTCGCTTCCATACATAAGGGTTGGGACCAGAACTCCATTGTGAACGTAATATACATAACACATTTTTAAATCAATATTGAGGAAAAACTTAGTCATTTTTTAATTATAAACATGCTCTTCCATTCTCATGACTTCTATAAGAAAGAGATACACATAGAACTAAATTTAAAAATGCATTGTGCATATTAATACCATAATTTCTACAGATCAGAATAACAGAAACCAAATAATATTTCATTTGAATGTATGTTAAAGTAGTATTTTATAAAAATGAAGAGAAATATTTGGATACTCTGTGTATGATAGAGTGTCGAATGAAAATATAAGAAGTGAATGCGGTACGAATGATGGTGTTATGAACAAAATAATGAAAGGATCATTAAGATGATTTGGACACATGGAAAGAATAAATGAAGAAAGAATGGTAAAAAAATTATATGTTCTGATGTAAATGGAACAAGAAATAGAATCGGAAGACCGCGGTAAACGTGAAACGATAAAATAAATCAAATATTGAATGTCGGCCACGTGAGGAGTCAGAGAAATCGACGCGCTTGCATGACACGATGTATGAATGTCGAGGAAGCGAATTGAGAAATATGCCAGGAAAGAAAAGTGTGGCAGTCCATTCTTTCTGCCTACCCCTTCGGGGAGACGGCGTGATGGTTAGTTAGTTAGTTAGTTATAAAGAGACAATGTGTCTTGTGGTGTTAACGGAACCTAACCTAACCTATTAAAAAATTAATAATGTTATTTGAAAATTTCATGATAGAAGTTCACTGTTAATAATGGAATTAAAACATTTTTTAAAAATCTTTTTAAAATGTATTATATACAAGGTGACCCAAAAGTCATGCTTGTTATGAGAAAAATGTAAAAAAACTGGGTGTTGATTTTCAATTTTTTTTTAAATGCCCATAATTTTAAAAATACAAAGTTAATCATCCGTTTCCGGCTTGACGTCGACTTCCGGGACACCCTGTATATTAGTGAAGCAAGTTTAAGAAAAATACAGGGTGTCCCAGAACTCGGCGTCAAGCAGGAAACAGATGATAGGGCAAGTCATGCTAGTTATGAGAAAAATGTAAAAAAACAGGGTGTTGATTTTCTCATTTATTTTTAAATAATTAAAAAAATACAAAACGTACATTTTTTTTTACATTTTTCTCATAACTAGCATGACCCTATCATCCATTTCTGCCTTGACGTCGACTTCTGTGACACCCTGTATATATTTAAAATCCACTAATGTCTGTGTCTTCGACCAGTTTTAGATTTTAATCAAATATACATTTTAAAAAGATTCTTACAGAAAAATATTTTTTTCGTTATAACCTAACATAACGTTCTTGTGATTTTAAACTAACTAACTACACATCACACCGTCTCTCCGAAGGGATAAGCAGAAATAATGGACTGCCACAATTTTCTTTCCTGACATATTTCTCAATTCGCTTCCTCGACATTCATACATCGTGTAATGCACGCGCGCGATGATTTCTCTGACTCCTCACGTGGCCGACATTCAATATTTGATTTATTTGATCGTGTCACATTTTTCTCGGTCTTCCTCTATTTCTAGTTTTATTTACATCGTTAACATGTGCTTTTTGACCATTATTTCTTCATTCATTCTTTCCATGTGTCCAAATCATCTTAATGATCCTTTCATTGTTTTGTTCATAACACTTTCATTCGCAATAGAGGTCAAAGCCGATACCAATAGAACTAAGAACCTTCTTAGAGTAGCAGAAATGCGAACCCTACGCTCCATCGCAGGCAAAACCCTCAGAGATCGGATCAGAAATGAAACGATAAGGTCTGTATGTGGTGTTGAGGACATAGTGAGATGAAGAAGAAGCAGAAGGCGCTCTTGGAGAGACCACGCGGACTGCATGGAGAATCAAATCAAATCAGTTTATTTACTCAAAAGACATTATAAACAGCATAAATGTTTAAGGCATCTATTGAGTACATTCAACATAATACCAGGAACGCATTAGAGATGGTTCCACATTAGGAAGACAAGATACTTTCCAAAGTCAAGAGTATTTGTCCCCTGAACGTACTTTCACTAACATGAAAGACGTCGATCTGTGAGGAGACCGCGTTTAGCAGACTAATTGCTCTTCCCACCGGTGTCACCAGAGGCAGATTGGTTCTGGCGGCCGGTAGGTAAAACAATCTGTGCTGTCGCTGTCGGAGATATCTATCGGGGACAAAAAGACCAACATCCTCCAGTACGGAGAATTATTATTATTATTATTATTTTGTTGAATCGCTCTTTACATCATGACAGCATGAGCCAAATCGATGTAAAGGGTATTATAGCTATCATAGTGATTCTCGTAACATGTGATAGGTAGCTAATCTATCGCCATTTTATTGTTACGTGAATTCTACACCAGACCAAAGACAGTGTGACAATCACACTGCCATCGCCGGGAATCGAACCCGGAACCTTCGGGGTGGTAGTCAATGCACTTACCACACGGCCACGAAGGTCGTCATTAATATAAGCATTGTAAAAATTGTTAAAGATGAAAACCAAGCAGCAAGAGATTACCAGGAAGGTTGCCGAAGAGATGGAGAGATGGCTGGACATTATCATTCCAAGACAGCCCACCGTCACAAACAGGTCATACGCAGTGGCGGTACTCCCATAGAAGCCCAGAAGCCCGGCTTGCGTGATTCAAAACTTCTTCTGGTTTACAGAGGTTCAGCTCTTGTGGCTTTTCTTCCTCTTACGTATGATGGGAACATTGTTTGAAGGTGATTTGGTGGGTTGTTGGTTTATGTGGGGGCATGATTACTTAGATTTGGGGGTTTTGATTCAAAATTTCTTACGCAAGCCAGGCTTCTGGGCTTCTATGGGAGTACCGTCACTGGTCATACGACCTAAACTAAGAGGAAGAAGAAGGAGAAGACTTTGATTCGCAGAGAATTCAGTTCTTATATTTTCATTTGGCACTCTATCATACACAGTTTTCCATACATTTGTCATGAAATTAAAATAATTTGTAATTATTATAATAATAAACGCGAATGTTTAATGGTTTGACTTGATTTAACTTCTTTCTGATAAAACCAGAAAGAAGTTCTTGGAAAAACCTCAAATTGTTTAGTGTAATGACCCCATCGATTTGCATTATATAAATTCTTCCCCCCACCCTAAAGTTTTTAAAATCAATATAAGGACACATTGTTTGGCGACTAGGTTCAGTTTGAAAATGCCCTCGCAAGACGAAACAGATTTGTAACTGCTATTTATATAAGTAATTATATGAATTAAATCAGATAAAACCATTAAACATTCGCGTTTATTATTATAATAATTATAATGGATGAATTTTGAGTGTATCTCAATAGAGACGAAGATGCAAACTGGAAATTGAATATGGTTGATCAAGGTGTTTACAGGATTTATGACCTGTCATTGGTTGGGTTAAGCGCACGCTTTATGTAATTACAACATTCCCCATTTCACCTTTTTCTTTATGACAATGTAAGACAAATTTTTGGATATATGTTACAAATCTATGCCTAACTTCACATGTCAGTTTCAATATGCCATCTATGAAGATTTTGATTACATATGTTAATCTTTTTAAGATTACTCTATATAATCCACATACTAACGCCATCTATGGAGATTAATTTTTAGCATTTAGCAGAACTACTTTATTAACACAATGTGAAAGGCTATCGCCATTAGCGCATTGTTAGAAGCCGCCTGGAGATGTCACACTCCTATCTATATGCCAAACAATAAACCAGATTTGATTATATTTTTTGTGAATACGAATACTGGATTTAATGGCTTAATAAACATAAATTTCCATAGATGGCGTTAGTATGTAGATTATATATAGAGTAATCTTAAAAAGATTAACATATCTAATCAAAATCTTCATAGATGGCACATTGAAACTGACATGTGAAATCTGGCATAGGACTTTAACATATAAACAACTTCCAAAAATTTGTCATACATGGTCATAAAGACAACACATCATACAATTAAATCTTATATTTTCATTTGGCACTCTATCATACACAGTTTTTCCATACATTTGTCATGTGTTTTATCAAAAATAATAATTTGTAATGTTTCTGTTATTCTGTTTAAATGCAGTGTTCAAACGAATTTAAAAAATCAACCAAAAATACCTTTTTGTTCCAAAATAAGTATCGGTAAAAGACCTGGCAAGCCAAAATAATTGTAAATAATTAATAAATGCGGCGACACAGGAACAGGAGTTGGGGGTGTTTGCGGTCAAGCATTGCGGGAATGGTGATGCTGAATTTCTAAGTGCAAAACTCTTCACCTTTGCCGGAACTAATCCTGTTATTCCAGGACTATAGTTTATTCAAATCAGGAAGAAAAGTTCATATGGACTAACATATACAACAAAATATACAAAAGCTAGCATCCGACAAGGGTTATACTTGTTATATTATATACATCTGATAGAATTTCAAAATATTGATGATAAATATATTTTCAAAACAAACAGACAAACCATCATGCCGTTTCTCTCGCAGCGATAGGCAGAGAGAATGGACCGCCACACCATTCTATCCTGGCACACCTCTCTAGTTTCCTTCACATTCATACAACGAGTCATACACGCACGTCGATTCTTTCGACTTCTAACATGACCAATGTTTAAAATTCGATTAATTTGATCGTGCCATGTTTTACTCGGTCTACATCGACTCCGTACTCCATTTACGCCATTAACGTATACTTTCTTAATCATTCTTTCTCAATCCATGCGCTCCATATGTCCAAACCAACGCAGCGATCTTTCATAATACCTTATTCAGCTGTACATTACTTTCTTATATCAGCATTTGAGATTCTGTCATACATCATTCTACCGCATTTATTCTGCTCTCATCCTTCTTCTTCCAGTTCCATGCTTCGCTTCAAGAATTGGGACTAGAACTCCATTGTAAATGGCCGTTTTCACTTTCATTAATAAATTCTTGTTTCTAATAACTATTTTTAAAGCTCCATTCACTTTGTTACCCGCACTAACCCTTCTTTCAACGTCACTATCCGTTCGGCCATCCGCTGTGAACATGCTACCTAAATACACAAATTCACTCACCTGCTCCAATATTCGTTCACACTTATGTTACAAACTGTTATTTGCTCTTCCCTTTCAAAAAACTTCACCTCTGACTTTCCGACATTCATCGATAAATCGTTTTAATTCATAAAAAATCATCATTATGGATTTCCACAGGCTTAATGGCTCAGATTTGTCAAAAGAATTGACATTTGACACAGTGAATTATCAAAATACTGCAACGACGCAAGTAAAAGTGATATACATACATAATAAAACTAAAATATATGTCATAACCGCAAAATTCGTTTATCAGCAAGAATGGTTTTCAATCACATTACGATAACCATGGAATATATTTTTAAACAAGATTTATAAAATTTTCTATCTCCGATCAACGGATAAACAAATTTTGAGGTTATGTTGCTTCCGTTAGGGAATAAAATACATTTTTTATGACAATTTTTTTTTTACAATGTAAAGGATTTTTTAATAAGAACGTTCGAACTTTGACAGCGTAAAGTGGCCATTTTGGTAAAGCGATAGCCATCAAATTTGACAAGAATACTTATTAAGTTTTGACATTTCACCATGGAACGCTACACGCTTCAACAACGTGTTGAAATTGTTAAAATTACTTTAAAAAAAAATTTTATCAGCCTTTATCAGTCCACTGCTGGACATAGGCCTCATCCCTTCCCTTCCACTCGTCTCTATCTCCTGCCAGCCGTAGCCACATTTCCCCCCCCACGGCAGCAATGTCTTGGCCCACCTTTTTTGCGGCCTGCCGACGCTTCTCCTATTCTCCCATGGTCTCCACCTTATTATTTTCTGGGTCCATCTATCCTCGCTCTGTCTCGCCACATGACCCGCCCATTGCCACTTCAGTCTCGCTAGTCGTTCCATGATGTCCGTTATTTTTGTTCGGTGTCTAATCTCCTCATTTCTGATTTTATCTCGGAGACCTACGCCGAGCATATGTCTTTCCATGGAGTTTCTAGTTGGTGCAATGAAAATTAATTAGGTGACTCTACACTCTGAAAAGTCACTTTTTTGTGTGAATTTTGGTGCGGCAGTATCATCGGACCTTATTTCTTCGAAGATACGCAAGGAGCTGTGCTCATTGTAAAAGGCTACCTATATTGGATGATGATAATATATATTTTTTGGCCTAGGATGAATGATATAAGTTCACTTATCTCGGTACGGTCATGACGGAAGCCAACGATGCACACGGAGTTGGAACACAGAGTTCAAAAGGCCTACGAGCTGCAGCCTCCTTGCAAACGTTCCTAAAGTCCAAGCTTCTATCCAGAAACACCAAGCTGCGTATTTATAACACCATCATCAAGCCAGTGGTGACAAATGGTTCTGAGTCATGGACAATGACTCTAAAAGAACAACAAAGAATCTACTGGTTTGAGAATAGAATACTAAGAATTATCCTGGGATCCAGACCCGGTGTTGCAGCGGGAACTTGGAGGCATAGGACCAACCAAGAGATCCGTACGATGACCCAGCAGCCCCTTATAACGAGCACCGTGAGAGCCGGTCGCCTAGCATGGATTGGGCACGTATGCCGAGCCGAAGACACCAGAGCAATCAAGGCCCTGTACGCGTCTAGACCGACTGGAGTAAGACCTCTAGGAAGGCCTAGACAGCGCCTAATGGACAATGTTCTGGCTGACCTGGCTAGGTTGGGCGAATCGGACTGCTGGGAGCAAAAGGCGCAGGATCTTGGAGTAAAATCATCAGGGAGGCTAAAAATCTTCAAGAGTTGTATGGCCATAGGAAGTAAGTAAGTAAGGATGAATGATGTGGATCTCACAAACATGTGGTTCCAACAGGCCGGCAATACTGCATGGGAAACATTGAATTTATTCAAATCATTTCAAATTTCGAACGTTCTTAATGAAAAACTCTACATGTATGAGTTGGCAGTATGACAGAAAAATACAGGTGAAATTATAAAGCATTACTTATGATTAAAAAAAATACATGAAAAGCATTCTTGTATAATAACATCACTAATATATTTATTGTTTCTTGGAAAAAACTAACTAACTAACTAACTAACCATCACGCCATTTCTCCGGAGGGGTAGGCAGAGAGGATGGATCGCCACACTGGCCTGTCCTGGCACACCTCTCGGGCTTCCTCCACATTCATACATCGCACCATGCACGCACGTCGATTATTCCGACTTCGAATTTGGCCGCCTTTTAGTAATTGGTTAATTTGGTCATGCCATGTTTTCCTCGGTCGTCCTCGGCTTCTTTTCCCACTCACACTGCTTGTGTACAACTTTTTAACCATTCTACTCTCATCCATTCGTTCCATATGTCCGAACCATCTCAGGGATCCTTTTTTAATTTTATTCATGATGCAGTCATCTGTCTTACATTTCTTTCTTATTTCATCGTTCGGTATTCTATCATACAACGTTTTCCCGCACATTCTTCTTAGTGATCTCATTTCTACGGCGTTTATCCTGCTTTCATCCTTCTTTTGCCAGCTCCAAGCTTCACTTCCATACATGAGGGTTGGCACTAGAACTCCATTGTGTACTGCCATCTTTGCTTCTGTGGATATATTTCTATTTGCAGTAATGACTTTGAGTGCGCCATTTATTTTATTCCCAGCACCAACCCTCCTTTCGAAGTCTTTCTCCATTTTTCCGTCTCTTGTAAACATGCTTCCCAGATACGTAAATTCAGTAACTTGCTCCAATTTCTCGCCCATCGCACTTATATCACAAATCGTCATACATTCTTCTTTCTCGAAAACCATCACTTTAAATTTAGACACATTCATCACCAAGTCACTCTTTTTGCATGCCTCATACATCCTTGCCACTAAGACTTGCAAATTGTCTTTACTGTCAGCGATTAACACATTAACACATAACAGTTTCTTGGAAAATGATGTAAAACTCCATATTAAATAATTAATACAAATGAAAACATCAGTTTTATACTAAAAGACGGGCCACACTGTTTTAAATAAGCTCTCCACATCGGTCTCCACCGGCGGTTTAAAACTGTGAAGACACTTGTTTGAAACCAAAATTCGTTTGACCTTCAACAAACTTTGTGGACGGACGCGCGTTCAAACACGCATTCCACGTGTGGAGAGCTTGTTTATAACAGTGTGTGGACGCTACACCAACCGTGGGCTCCACAGCTCTCCACCAAGGTCACCCCTGTGGAGAGCTTGTTTCAAACAGTGTGGCACGGCCTTAACTAACTAACTAACCATCACGCTGTCTCCCGAAGGGGTAGGCAGAAAGAATGGACTGCCACACTTTTCTTTTCCGACATATTTCTCAATTCGATTCCTCAACATTCATACATCGTGTCATGCACGCGCGTCGATTTCTCTGACTCCTCACGTGGCCGACATTCAATATTTGATTTATTTGATCGTGCCACGTTTTCCTCGGTCTAATTCTATTTCTGATTCCATTTAAATCGTTAACATATAATTTTTTTACCATTCTTTCTTCATTCATTCTTTCCATGTGTCCAAACCATCTTAATGATCCTTTCATTATTTTGTTCATGATACCATCATTCGCACCATTCAATTGACACTCCATCATACACAGAGTATCCACACATTCGTCTAAGAGATCTCATTTCTACTGCATTTATTCTACTTTCATCCTTCTTTTGCCAGTTCCATGCTTCGCTTCCATACATAAGGGTCGGTAGAAGAACACCATTGTGCACTGCCATTCTAGCTTTTTTGGATAGGTTTTTGTTTGCGATGACAACTTTAAGTGCACCATTCACTCTGTTGCCTGCCCCAACCCTTCTTTCAATATCCCTCTCCACTCGCCCATCATAAATTTAATATATAATTAAATTACATTAATAAAAAACCTGCTTTTTTTTTTCATGTTTCAATAACCCAAAGGTAGGGCGGTTAATATTCACACATTTCGTTTGATCGAGTGTCGAAAATACGTATTGTATACATTCTTTACCATTTATTCCACTTTCATCCTTCTTTTTCTGGTTCCAAGAAACAATAATTGTATGTATAGAGGTATAAAAGTTATTAGAAGCAAAGTCCACTAGCTATAGAGCACAAGTAAAGAAATGTTAAAGCCGTAGGAACATTGCGTAAGAAACAAATGTTTTAAAAATTATACTCTTTATTATAAAATACTTGAAGTGACATGCAGAAGAGTCTGCGATGCTTTATAATCTCACCCTGGAAACGCTTTGAACCGGGGAATACATGATTGCAAGCGTGTGTGCCGACCGTTGAATCAAAAAGCCAAGCGAATCCAAAGGGAAAATAGTTTAATCCATATGCCCAAATGTTTGATTATATTTTTTAAATAAAATTGTGATCTTCTTTGGGAATTAAAAAAAAACATTGTTAAAAACAACTTTTTAATAAGAAATATTAAAATACACGACGTGTTTCGGAAGATACCTCCATCTTCAGGTGTAAAAATATAACAAAAACTAAACAAAGAAAGACTAATAAAAAACGCATTTAAAATTCGATACGAAGATGGTATGGTATCCTCTGAAAAATGTCCTGTATTTTAATATTTTTTATTAAAAAGTGGTTTAAACAATATTTTTTTTATTCCCAAAGTATATTACTATGGAATTCCACAGTGTTAATGCCTAAACTTTCAATAAAAATTGTGATTATTAAAATATAAAAATATATACTAAACAAGCTAAAAATATACTTTTAAATTATGATTGGAACATTTAAAACAAATAAAAAATATATAATAAAATATAATATTTATTGTTTCTTGAACAATGATGTAAAACTCCATATTAAATAATTATTACTTACGAAAATATCTGTTTTATACTAGTTATTTTTAAATATTTTATGGAATGACATGTTATATGTCATATAAGAAAGGAATGTAGAGCGGAAGAAGGTATTATGAACAAAATTATGAAAGGATCGGACATATGGAACGCATGGATGGAGAAATAATGGTTAAGAAAGTATACGTTAATGATGTAAATGGGGTACAGAGTCGAGGCAGACTGAGGAAAACATGGCATGACCAAATTAATCAAATTTTAAAGGTTGGTCATCTAGTTAGTTAGTTAGTTTGGTCATGTTAGAAGTCGGAGGAATCGACGTGCGTGTATGACTCATTGCACGAATGTGGAGGAAGCTAGAGAGTATGTAAGGATAGAGTAGTGTGGTGGTCCATTCTTTCTGCCTACTCCTGCGGTGAAACGGCATGATGGTTTGTATTGTATTGTATTGAATGACATGTTTTCCCTAACTAAGATAATTATTATTATTATATTCAAATGATTTTCATGAATTCTCTTGACGGAAGTTCATTTTAAATAAAAATAAATAAAACTAACTAACCATCACGCCGTCTCTCCGAAGGGGCAGGCAGAAAGAATGGACTGCCACACTTTTCTTTCCTGACATATTTCTCGTGGCCGACATTCAATATTTGATTTATTTGATCGTGCCACGTTTTCCTCAGTCTTTTCCTTTCAGGATGAAAGCAGGATAAACGCCGTAGAAATGAGATCACTATGTATGGAAGTGAAGCTTGGAGCTGGCAAAAGAAGGATGAAAACAGGATAAATGCCATAGAAATGAGATCACTAAGAAGAATGTGCGGGAAAACGTTGTATGATAGAATACCGAACGATGAAATAAGAGAGTAATGTAAGGCAGATGACTGCATCATGGATAAAATTAAAAAAGGATCCCTGAGATGGCTTGGACATATGGAACGAATGGATGAGAGTAGAATGGTTAAAAAGTTGTACACAAGCAGCGTGAGTGGAAAAAGAAGCCGAGGACGACCGAGAAAAACATGGCATGATAAAATTAATCAATTACTTAAAGGCGGCCACATACGAGGTCGGAATAATCGACGTGCGTGCATGGTACGATGTATGAATGTAGAGGAATCCCAAGAGGTATGCCAGGACAGAGAATTGTGGCGATCCATCCTCTCTACCTAAACGGTGTGATGGTTAGTTAGTTAGTTAGTTAAAATGAAGTTTTAAATCATTGTTGGATGTGAAATACATATTTTTTCTTTGTTTTTCAATGTGCGATGGCCATTTTGATAAATTTATAAATACATATTTGTGGTATACAGTTTTTACATACATCAGACGGTGCTACTGTTAAGAGTGTGAGATCCTTTTTAAATAATCCTAAATAAATATATTGCTGTCTATAAAAAAACATAAACAAAATAAAGAACATTAAAATATCACATAGAATAAATAATACTTAAATATCATAACATAAAATATATACTACATTTGTTAGGTTAGAATTTGGACAAGGAAGGATTGATTTGGTGAGGTTAGGTTAGGCTATATGTCTTGCATTTTTTAATAAGCTTCTTTTCGCAATAGTTTGTAGATAAAAAAAAAATACAAAGACAGTCGTATCTTCTATACTCTTTACACATTAATACACAACTTTTAATGTGTGGCAAATGAAATGTTTGATCGTATTGGTAATTTATCTCCGATTTTCTATAAAAAAAATATCAATACTATTGCCAATTAGAATTTATTATGTAATAATGTATTTCAATGGATATGTAAATGTTTAATGGAGGAATATTGTTCTAGTATTAATTATATTTAAGTTATTAGAAGTTATTGTAGAAGAAATATGGGTAAGGTTAGTAGGATTGGATGAAATTGGGATTTGATATTTTTTAGTACATGGAATTATGTTTGGTTAGGGTATTTTAAGGTTACATTATTGAACATCAGTCATTGAGGATTTTGAACATCAGTCATTGAGGATGTTGAACATTTATCATTGAGGATGTTGAATATCATTCATTGAGGATGTTGAGTATAAATCATTGAGGAAGTTGAACATCATTCATTGAGGAAGTTGAACATCATTCATTGAGGATGTTGAACATCATTCATTGTAGATGTTGAACATCAGTCATTGAGGATGTTGAGCATCAGTCATTGAGAATGTTGAACATCATTCATTGAGGATGCTGAACATCACTCATTGAGGTTGTTGAGTATAAATCATGGAGGAAGTTGAACATCATTCATTGAGGATGTTGAACATCATTCATTGAGGATGTTGAACATCAGTCATTGAGGATGTTGAGCATCAGTCATTGAGAATGTTGAACATCATTCATTGAGGATGCTGAACATCACTAATTAAGGTTGTTGAACATCACTTATTGAAGATGTTGATCATATTTCATTGAGGATGTTGAGTATAAGTCATTGAGGATGTTGAATATCATTCATTGAGGATGTTGAACATCATTCATTGAGGATGTTGAGTATAAGTCATTGAGGACGTTGAACATCATTCATTGAGGATGTTGAACATCACTCATTGAGGATGTTGAACATCACTCACTGAGAATGTTGAATATCACTCATTGAGGATGTTGAGTATAAATTATTGAGGATGTTGAGTATGAGTCATTGAGGATATTGAACATCATTCATTGAGGATGTTGAACATCACTCATTGAGGATGTTTAACATAACTCTTTGAGGATGCTGAACATCCGTCATTGAGAATGTTGAACATCGGTCTATGACACAGGAAACAAAATGAATGGATCAGAGAAAGGAAAAAAATTGCCGATGTAGCGTGCAAAATTGCTTCGTTGAAGTGGAAAAGGGCTAACCATATAGTGAGGACAAAGGATGATGGATGATAGGTAAACCAGACGCACCCTGGAGTGACAGAAACCCGGGTAGACCACAAGCAAGATGGTCTGATGGCACCAAGAGAGTGGCAGGAGGTCAATGGCACTGAGTGTTGAGGGATAGAGTTGTGGATGTCTGGGAGGGGAGGCCTATGTCCAACACTGGGCGACTAGTGGCTGATGATGAAGCTTAGGTTAGGAGCCAGACTCACAATTCAATATTCTGTATGGTGGACTGCGCGCAGTTGTGCAGAACTCTCACGTGGCAGTGCTTGTGACACTGCATCAGGCAATCGCGGCATTCGTACCCCTGGAAACGGCAAAAAATACATATCACAATCAGGAGATTAATCTTTCTATCTTTATTCATTCTATCCACGTGTCTAAACCATAAGTCAAAAACCATTAAATCCATAAACCATCTCATAACCCATTTGTTTAGATTAATCAGGGGATATTTTGAGAACTCTACCGTGCTAGAGGGTCTTTTTGTCCCTGATAGATATCTCTGATAGCATAATTTGTTTTACCTACCGGCCACCAGAACCAACCTGCCTCTTGTGACACCGGTGGGAAGAGCAATCAGCCTGCTGAAAACGATCTCCTAGGAGATCGACGTCTTTCACATATATGAAAGTACGTTCAGAAGACAAATACTATTGATTTTAGAGAGTATCTTGTCTTCCTGATGTCGAACCATCTCTCATGCATTCCCTCAATAGATGCCTAAAACATTGATATTGTTTGTAATATTTGTTGTGATAATAAATTGATTTGATTTAATACAAAATAAGATATCGATCTCCGAGGAGATCATGTTCAGCAGACTGATTGCTCTTCCCACCGGTGTCACCAGAGGCAAGTTGGTTCTGGCGGCCGGTAGGTAAAACAATCTATGCTGTCGCTGTCAGAGATATCTATCAGGAACAAAAATGACAACTTTCTCCAGCACGGGCGAGTTCTCGTAATATCCCCCGATTAATCAAAAGAAATGGGTTATGAGATGCCCATCTCTTCGAAGCTGCAAAGAGTTGGCCGCAAGCATTCCCAAAAGAAATGCCGTGGGATAGAGCCACAGATAGCTACCATAATCCTTCATGTAGAGATATCTCAGAATTTTTTTCTGAACCCTCTCCAGCATAACCGTATAACTCGCCTCGTGAGGACTCCATATCACAGAACCACTTTCGAGTCTGCTCCAAACCGTTCTGAGATGCTTATCTCTTTGAAGCTGCAAAGATTGGTCCCCAACATTCCCAATATTACAATCGATGCTGCTAATCATTGGAATATTGTTTGAGATCATCTGCATTAGAATATCCACAAGTGTAGTTCCATCAGAACGGAGTCACAACTCACACTGTTCAAGACACAACGGCTCTGTCACTAGACACTAGGGATGGGCAAAATGAATCACTTAAGGGATCTGAGCTGAACGGTTCCGATCAGCAAAGTGAGCTGACTCTTTTTAATAATTCATGATTCACCATTTTGAGTCGTTTGTTAAAAATGAATTTCTGATATGAGCTAAAAAAAAGTCACCGCTGATTTTCTGCAAAGTTCAGATCAAATCAAATCAGTTTATTTTCTCATACAAACATTTTTTATAGTTTAAGGCATCTATTGAGATCAGGTCTCTCTCTCTTCTTCTTTTTGTCCTGTCACACCTCTGTGGTGCTTCTCCACCCGACTCTATCGCATGCCTGATGCTTAATATCGTCCCAAGTGAGGCCTGCTGCCTTAACCTCGTCCTGCAGGGTTCTTCTCCAGGTGGCTCTAGGTCTGCCTCGCTTTCTCTTTCCCCCCATAGGGGACCAGTCTAGTGCGCCCTGAGCGATGCAGGCTGGGTTCCGTCTCAGAGTGTGACCGATCCACTGCCATTTGCGCCTAGCGACTTGTTCTCTAATTGGCTTTTCGCCTGCCATGGTCCAGAGAACGGCATTTGACACTGTTTGGGGCCAATAGATTTTGAATATTGAGCGAAGGCACCTATTTATAAACACCTGGAGTTTACCAATAACGTCTGCGGTAGATTTCCAAGTCTCACATCCGTACAGCAGTATGCTTTTAACGCAACTGCTGAATACTTGGAGCTTGAGCTTTCTCAAAATGATACCGGAGCGCCATACAGGGCGAAGCATAGCGAAAGCTCCCCTTGCCTTGTTAAGTCTGCTGGCTACATCCTCCTCATACAAATATATAATACCAGGAACGCATGAGAGATGGTTCGACATTCGGAATACAAGATACTCTCCAAAGTCAAGAGTATTTGTCTTCTGAACATACTTTCACAAATACGAAAGACATCGATCTCCGAAGCGATCATGTTCAGCATTTTGATTGTTCTCCCCACCGGCATCACCAGAGGCAGTTGCAAAAAACCAAAGTTGCAAAACTGGAGGATGGAAATCGTTGGCGACCTTTATTTTTTTTAGCCATTCATTTTTAACGATCGACTCAAAATAGTGAACCAAAAAAGAGTCAGCTCACTTTGCTGATCGGAACCGTTCAGCTCAGATCCCTTAAAGAGCTCACTAAAAAGAGTCGACTCTTTTGCAATAATTTACGATTAATCCAGCGGATCATTGAGCTGCCGCTCTTTTTTTATGAATCATCGCTCACTCGCTCACCAAAGTGAGTCGACTCTTTGAGTTAACTCGTGAGCGGATCGCACATCCCTACTAGACACTATAGAGGTAGCATTGCTCCAGCCCATGTAATAAGAGTGAGAGATGTGTATATATACCTGCTTTCCAATCCGCCGGGCAATGTTTTTATTGCACACTTGACAAATGATGTTTCTGGAAGAATAGAAGAATAATTAGATTTATAAACAGTTCATCTCCTTGTTGGATCTTGTCTTTACGGGGCCTTTTACTCCATCACAAATATCTTTCTTGGGTTTTATGGCCGGATATTGATGGATGACGAGAGAAGGGCAAATAAGTGGTTATCGCAGTAGTAACATAAAATGGTGTGATGATGGAATTGCTGGTGACTGAATGCAGAGGGCACAAGATAGGAGTGCTTGGAGAAGTATAGGGAATTTATATGTCCAGCAGCGTTTGAGTTTAATTATAGATCAACAACAGTTTCATTATACATTAGTATGAGTTAATTCATAGATGACATGTCATACATGGAGAAGTATGGGGGAGGCCTATGTCCAGCAGTGGACAACAACAGCTGTTAAAGAAGAAGAAGAAGAATTCATAGATCTACATGAGTTTAATAATAAATCAATATGAGTTTAATTGTAGTTCTACATGAGTTAAATTATAGATGGACAAGAGTTTAATTATAGATCAACATGGGTTTTATTATAGATCAACATGAGTTTCATTATCAATCTACATGAGTTTAATTATAGATCACTATCAGTTTCATTAAAGACTAATTATCTATAATTAAACTTGGGTTTAATTATCGATCTACGTGAGATTAATTATCGATCTACATGAGTTTAATTATAGACCAACATGAGTTGTAATATAGATCAACATGAGTTTAATTATAGATCACCACGAGATTCAATAAATACCAACATGAATTTATTATAGATCAACATGAGTTTAATAATAGATCAACATGAGTTTCATTACAGATCAACATGAGTTTAATTAGAGATCAACATTGAGTTAAAATATAGATCAACATGAGTTTAATTATAAATCAACATGAGTTTAATTATAAATCAACATGAGTTTAATAATAGATCAACATGAGTTTCATTACAGATCAACATGAGTTTAATTAGAGATCAATATTGAGTTAAAATATAGATCAACATGAGTTTAATTATAGATCAACATGAGTTTAATTATAAATCAACATGAGTTTAATCATAGATCAACATGAGTTTGATTACAGAGATGGAGGAGGCCTATGTCCAGCAGTGGACGGAATCGGCTGCATAATTAAACTTAGACTCACCCGGAGAGGTGTTTAGCCACGAAGGTGTGGTCGTTGAAGATGTGCAGCTTGGTGCCCTTGCGGCGCCACCGGGAGCGCTGCGCTATGGCCAGCGGCACCAGGAAGTGGCGCCGGACCCCGTTGTCCGCCGTCTCCAGCACCAGCGTGGAGGCCTCGTGCAGGTACGTGCGTGTGGACGCTCCCGACACGCCCGACATTTCACTTATGCTGGACCTGCGGAAATACCGAGCATCACTCTAACTATCCGACTGATCAACAGTTGTCTCTGACACTAACTATTCAAATAAAACGAACGAGAATGATGGTGTTATGAACAAAATAATTAAAGGATCATAAATATGATTAACAAAAAAATATCGTTCAGTGTACTAGATCCAGAAGAAGATACTGGAGGGACCATGTAGCCCGAATGGATGGTGACAGACTCGCATATACAGCCGCTTATGAAATCCCCTCCGGACACCGCCCACCTGGAAGACCGCCTAAAAGATGGAGGGACAGCTGGATCTCATCATCCAACGAGATATGATTTCTGTGTCACAGATCGTCAGATCTATTAAAAGAAGAAGAAGAAGATCATTAAGATTGTTTGGAACTAGAAATAGAGAAAGACCAAGAAAAACGTGGCATGATCAAATAAATCAAATATTGAATGTCGGCCACGTGAGGAGTCAGAGAAATCATCGCGCGCGTGCGAGAAAGCGAGAGAAATGTGTCAGGATAGAAAAGTGTGGCACTCCATTCTTTCTACCTACCCTTTCGGGGAGACGGCGTGATGGTTAGATATTTATAAAACAATATTTTTTAACTACTTCCACTTTTGTCTTTATTTAGCCCGGATTCCCCAGGCTCGCTGGCATCGACAGACTGGTCTAACTAACTAATCGTCATGCCGTTTCCTACGAAGAATCGACGTGCATGTAGGACTCGGTCCATTCTCTCTGCCTACCCCTGTGGTAAAATGGTTTGTTTGACTAACGTCAAGGATTTTTTAATCTTGTTCTACATACCTTCCTTTTATCAGCATTCGAAATTCTGTCATACATCATTTTACCACATTTACATCTAAGGGATAAAAATAAAATAAAACAGTTAATATTGATTTGTGTTCAGTGTGCAATTATTCCAAAATACAAAATGGCGTCACTCAAAGACGGTTTGTACATATTTTTATAGTGTATACAAAACTTACCTCAACGAACTAAGTGCAAGGCAGCAAAAAAACATAAAAACAGTGCATAAGTGAAGGGTGTTAGTGACAAGATAGTATCATTGGTGTTATACAGTGTAAGATAATAGACTCGTGTGAATAAAATTTACATTACTAATAAAATATCCAGGAATTTTCATTAGATTCCATTTTGTAAATATATCGAATTGTAGAGTTTGCTTCTGATCTGAGTTGTTTTAAAGTTCAACAAGACTTGTTTTAAAGATCAACACGAGTTGTTTTAAAGATCAACATGAGTTGTTTTAAATATCAACAAGAGTTGTTTCAAAGATTGACAAGAGTTGTTTTAAAGATCAAAAAGAGTTGCTTTAAAGAACAACGCGAGTTGTTTTAAAGATCAACATGAGTTGTTTTAAAGTTTAACGAGAGTTGTTTTAATGATCAACACGAGTCATTTTAAAAATCAACAAGAGTTGTTTTAAAGTTCAACAAGAGTTGTTTTAAAGATCAACATCAACACGAGTTGTTTTAAAGTTTAACGAGAGTTGTTTTAATGATCAACACGAGTCATTTTAAAAATCAACAAGAGTTGTTTTAAAGTTCAACAAGAGTTGTTTTAAAGTTCAACAAGAGTTGTTTTAAAGATCAACATGAGTTGTTTTAATGTTCAACACGAGTTGTTTTAAAGATCAACACGAGTTGTTTTAAAGTTTAACGAGAGTTGTTTTAATGATCTACACGAGTCATTTTAAAAATCAACAAGAGTTGTTTTAAAGTTCAACAAGAGTTGTTTTAAAGATCAACAAGAGTTGTTTTAGAGTTCAACACGATCGACATGATTTTGATTTCAAAGATCTAAGATGTACTGAATATCAATTTGAAATCAACATTAGTTCAATTAAAGACTTAATTGAGTTCTATCCCAATATAATTTGTGATAAATCAAAGCTAAGCGTGATATTAATGTCTGTAAAATTTAAAAATCGGATTGTGATCAACTGACTTGAAAATCAATTGATTCCAAGTGTACAGACTAAAAATATGATTGCTTTCAATTGTGCTCTGATTTAAAGTGAATTTTTTTAATGAGCATAAATAGGAAGAGATTATTTTACCTTCTAGAAGTTCTGGACTCGTCTCCCGACTGGGCCGGGGAGTTGGTGGAGGAGGGGCCCCCGGAATGGAAGTTTCTGGTGGGCGACGGCACTGTCAAGGAATCTGGAATTAACCGTTAATTTTTAGGTTATATTCATATTATCTAGTATTCTCTCTATACATCATTTGAACTTTATATTTATATTTATTCTCATGACATTGCTAACGCACTTAAGATAAACGCATTAACTAGGGTTTGACGCTTTTCGAGAGTTGGAAGTTGGAGCACAGAGTTGGAGTTGGAACACAGAGTTCAAAAAGGTATACAAGCTGCAGCCCCCTTGCGAACGTTCCTAAAGTCCAAGCTTCTATCCAGAAACACCAAGCTGCGTATTTATAACACCATCATCAAGCCAGTGGTGACATATGGTCCTGAGTCGTGGACAATGACTCTAAAAGAACAACAAAGAATCTACTGGTTTGAGAATAGAATATTTAGAATTATCCTGGGACCCAGACCCGGTGTTGCAGCGGGAACTTGGAGGCATAGGACCAACCAAGAGATCCGTACGATGACTCAGCAGCCCCTTATAACGAGCACATTTAGAGACGGTCCCCTAGCATGAACTGGGCACGTATGCCGAGCCGAGAGACCAGAGCAATCAAGACCCTGTACGCGTCCAGACCGACTAGAGTAAGACCTCTAGGAAGGCCTAGACAGCGCCTAATGGACAATGTTCTGGCTGACCTGGCTAGGTTGGGTGAATCGGACTGCTGGGAGCAAAGGGCGCAGGATCGAGGAGCTTGGCGAAAAATCATCAAGGAGGCTAAAACTCTTCAATAGTTGTATGGCCATAGGAAGTAAGTTTGTGAATTCTTCAATTCTACACCAGACCAAAGACAGTGTGACAATCAAATCGGCATCGCCGGGAATCGAATCCGGGACGTTCTGTATGGCAGTCAGAGCTCTTACCATTTTGCCATGAAGATCATCTTATTACACAATCTATGATCATACCTGAGAGATGGTTCCTGTCTGCGCTCACACTCCTCCCGTTGGGTCGGTCCTCGTTCTCGCTGTCCGGGATATCCACGGACCTTGCACGCGTACGGGATCTCCCTAATCTGGAATATACCAACATACATACGTTCAACTTTGGTTTACAATCTACAAAATATCATTTAACATTTAATAATTAAAATACCCCTATTTGATGACGCCCCAGAAGCTCCGGGAGCTCGGATGGGAAGTTCCTATGCATCCACCCTATAGTCCGGACCTGGCACCAAGTGATTACCACCTGTTCCTGTCTATGGCCAACGCACTTAGGGTAATAATTTGGCCTCAATAGAAAAATGTGAAAGGCCCGTGAAAATTGGTTGTCCGAGTTTTTTGAAAATAGGGACAAGGACTTCTAGGAGAGGGGCATTATGAAGTTGGATTCTCGTTGGCAACAAGTTGTCTAAAAGAACAGCGCATATTTGACTTAAATTAGATGATTGTAACAATTTTTGTAAAGCATTGAAATAAAGCGAAAAATACGAAATTGCTTTTTTCCCCCAACCATATATTTATTCCCCTTATTCTTCGTCTTCTTCTTTTTGTCCTGTCACACCTCCGTGGTGCATAGGGCCTTAAGGAATCTTCTCCACCCGACTCTATCGCATGCCTGATGCCTAACATCATCCCAAGTAAGGCATGCTGCCTTAACCTCGTCCTGCAGGGCTCTTCTCCAGGTGGCTCTAGGTCTGTCTCGCTTTCTCTTTCCCCCCATAGGGGACTAGTCTAGTGCACCCTGAGCGATGCAGGCTGGATTCCGTCTCAGAGTGTGACCGATCCACTGCCATTTGCGTCTAGCGACTTGTTCTCTAATTGGCTTTTCGCCTGCCATGGTCCAGAGAACAGCATTTGACACTGTTTGGGGCCAATAGATTTTGAACATTGAGCGAAGGCACCTATTTATAAACACCTGGAGTTTACCAATAACGTCCGCGGTAGATTTCCAAGTCTCACATCCGTACAGCGGTACGCTTTTAACGCTACTGCTGAATACTTGGAGCTTGAGCTTTCTCGAAATGATACCGGAGCGCCATACAGGGCGAACCATAGCGAAAGCTCCCCTTGCCTTGTCGAGTCTGCTGGCTACACCTTCCTCCGTACCTCCCGAGCCTGCTATCATACTACCAAGGTAGCAGAAGCTGGTCATGGTCACAAGGGGGACACCGTGGAGCAAGATTGGGGTGGAGTCATTTGTGGACACATTCCCCTTATAACCTAACCTTATTCCCCCAACCATACTGCATTTTTGTATTAACAACTTTCACAAATAGTTATTAATTTACCTTCTCTTGATGGTGCCGAAGAAGTCTCTCTTCTTCTTCTGGCGCGGGATCCTTTCGGGGGGCTGCCCGTTGGTCTCCGGGATATCGTTTGGCCGAACATCTCCGGGCTGCAATACGAGAATCCACAATTAATCATCTCAACATACTTATACACTCTTCTCTTTCCATCTTCTTAACAATATTCAAGATCTATTGGACCCAAACAGTGTCAAATGCCGTTCTCTCTACCATGGCAGGCAACAACAACAACAAACCATCACGCCGTTTCCCCGCAGGGGTAGGCTACTCTATCCTGACATACCTCTCTAGCTTCCTCCACATTCATACAGCGAGTCATACACGCACGTCGATTCTTTCGGCTTCTGACATGACCAACCTTTAAAATTTGATTAATTTGGTCATGCCATGTCTACCTTGACTCCGTACTCCATTCACATCATTAACATATACTTTTTTAACCATTCTTTCTCCATCCATACGCTCCATGTGTCCGAACCAACGCACCGATCCTTTCATAATTTTGTTCATAATTCGTCGACAAACGAATATAGTATAATGGCGGAGGATGGGATACTTCACAGCTGTGATTTACCGACAGCGCGCATGTAAACCGTAATTATGATGAAGTAAAACTCATTAAACTTATTAAAACTAACTAACTAACCATCACGCCGTTTCTCCGAAGGGGTAGGCAGAAAGAATGAATTGCCACACTTTTCTTTCAACATCGTGTCATTCACACGCGTCGAGTTCTCTGACTCCTCACATGGCTGATATACAATATTTGATTTATTTGATCGTGCCACCTTTCCTCTATTTCCAGTTCCATTTACATCATTAACATATAATTTTTTTACCATTCTTTCTTCATTCATTCATTCCATATGTCAAAACCATCTTAATGATCCTTTCATTATTTTGTTTATGACGCCATCATTCGCACCGCATTCACTTCTTATATTTTCATTCGACACTCTATCATACACAGAGTATCACACATTCGTCTAAGAGATCTCATTTCTACTGCATTTATTCTACTTTCATCCTTCTTTTGCCAGTTCCATGCTTCAATTCCATACATAAGGGTCGGTAGAAGAACACCCTTGTGCACTGCCATTCTAGCTTTTTTGGATAGGTTTTTGTTTGCGATGACAACTTTAAGTGCACCATTCACTTTGTTGCCTGCCCCAACCCTTCTTCCAATATCCTTCTCCACTCGCCCATCTCTTGAAAATATTTTGACATTATTTAAATTAGAGTTGGTTAAATTAAAGCAAGAAACTGACCTCTTTGATTCCTGGGACATCCTTTCCATCGACATCGTCCAATCCGGCACCGTTTCTCACGTCTTCGGTGAGAGTATTTTTACTTATATCCACAGTGACCTTCCTCTCACCAGGCTTGCTGCTCAACGGAGTACTGTTGAGGCACGGCTCTTCGAATTTCTCGAATGACTCTTCCTTGATCACGCCGCTGTCTTCCGAACCGTTCTTTTCTTCTTCTTCTTCTATATTCGCCTGTTCCACTTCGATAAACTCTCCGGAATCAGTCATTTCGACCTGTTTTTTTATTTTACCGTTCGAATTTAGATCCATTTCAAATTAAGAATCAATAAATTCCGTTTTTATTTGAAGTGACAGGCGTTTTGAATTAGCAACGGAATTCATTGTGCAATTCGATTGTTTCGTTAATTAGTTCCATTTTCAAACCATGCGGCGTTAGGGGAAAGGAAAAAAAATAAAACATTTTTGTTAGTTTCAAGCTTAATGCATAAAACACAGAGAAATATTGATTTAAAAAATAACTATATTTTTTTAAATATTATTAATAATTTTGAAAAAAACCCACCTTGGTCTGTTTTGGAGTCTAGGGTTAAAATGTTATGGGTCCGAATTTGTCAAATTCATGAAAAATACAAAAAAATTATATGTTAGTAAGGAGAAAAAACATCAAATAAACAATTTAAAATAAAGCAACAAAAAATTATATTTTTTTCTCAAGCAACATGGATCTACGAGTGGAGAAGCAGATAGGATGGACTACACACTCATATATAACTTTTTCTTTCGCGATTGATGCCGATTGATGAAAACGATTGATACACATTGACAGCAATTGATACGAATTTTTCACTAATTCATCTTTTTTTTCTTTAGGTGGCACACTTCTATTTTCTTTCGGAATTGATGCCGAATGATGAAAACGATTGATACACATTGACGGCAATTGATGAGAATTTTTCACTAATTCATTATTTTTTCTGTAGATGGCACACATCTGGATATACCGAGCACTTCAGTTATATTGCAAAAGAAGATTTTGTTGAACTGGTATTTTCAGATTTATTTTTTAATTATTTAAAAAAAAATTATACCAATTGGGTTATATGGATACATTTTCAGATATAAATTGTAACTATATTATGTTTCAGATATAAATTTGAGTGTAATTTGATAATTAGTCGCGATAGCTGTTTCGCTAACCGTTGGTAGCATCGTCAGGTCTTACAATCAACTATAAGACCTGATGATCCTGTTGATTGTAAGACCTGAAGATGATACCATCGGTTAGCGAAACACCTGTCGCGACTAACTATTATAAATTTTGATATTCTTAACAATTTTTTTTATTTTACATTAAAAAAACCAATTCTGGTACTGTTTGTGAATATGTCCATTAATCAATAGACGATTCAATTGCACATCAATCCCAGTTAAAAGGCAAACAATCAATATAATTTCAATCAAAATAGTAAAAAGCAATTCAATTTAAAATCTTACTTTCATGAAGCTTTGAATTTTATTTCAAATAAAACAGTCAATAGCAATAAAATTGAAAAAAAACCGCAATCATTTGAAACCATCAATGGGAATCAATTAAAACCATCAATTGCAAACAATTAAACCATCAATTGCAAACAATTTAACCATCAATCGGAATCAAATAAACCATTAATCGAAATCAATTTAAACCATCAATGGGAATCAATTAAAACCATCAATTGTAAACAATTAAACCATCAATCGCAATCAATTAAAAACATATATCGGAATCAATTTAAACCATCAATGGGAATCAATTAAAACCATCAATTGTAAACAATTAAACCATCAATCGGAATCAATCAAAACCATTAATCGAAATCAATTAAAACCATCAATGGGAATCAATTAAAACCATCAATTGTAAACAATTAAACCATCAATCGGAATCAATTAAAACCATTAATCGAAATCAATTTAAACCATCAATGGGAATCAATCAAAACCAGCGATCGCAATCAATTGAAACCATCAATCGCAATCAATTAAAAACATGTATCGGAATCAATTGAAACCATCAATCGCTCTCAATTGAAGCAATCAATCATATTTAATTTGAATCTTTCAAAACCACTTCTATTGAAATAATCAATTAAAACTGTAAATAGCACTTCAATTGAATTTCAATATAAACTATCAATTACATTTCAATTGAAGTCATTTATCGAACTGAAATTGAAAGTTCTCAATTAGAAAACATTCAATGGGATTCAATTGAAAGCTTGAATAGTACTTCAATTGATACTATTGAGTGTGAACGATCCTGCTAGATGAAACCGATCCTCAATTGATGACCAAATTTGATACATATCCATATCAATCAATCAATCTAAAACAACGGCTTTCCGACATATAAGCTGTTTGGAGAATTTTAGAGGTATCGTGTTAATTGGATGCTTCTTCGTGAGAGAAAAACGATCACAAGAATCAACGATACTGGGTTTAAAGCATCACGTAACTGGGTTATGAGTTGATTAAGATGATGGATTTATAATGTATGGAGTATTACCCTCTGCACGCTGTGAATTATGAGGGTAGATTTGTTGGCCTGCGTCACAGGGCTGCGTTCTAGCTCCCTTAGCGCAGACTGCGTCAGCTGCGCGTTGCCGTTCATGGTCCCTTCTGCAAACAGCACAATTTACACAATTTAATTATCAAGTTGAAACAAGGGCAGACACAGTACAAAACAAAACAAGTATTGAGGACTTCCAAGATGAAGACACTGAGAGATCATGTGTAGAACATCGGAATAAGAGAGATACATGAGACTGAAGATATTAAAAGATGGAGCAGACAGTGAAGAAAGGACTGTCATATCCAAGGAATGGACACCACCAGACTCCCCTATATTGCACTATATAATCAGCCTCACGAGACTCGTGGAAGAGCTCCTAAATGATGGAAGGACAGGTGGGAATCCACCGCACAGGAGGAGCAGTGGCGGTACATCCATACAAGCCGAGAAGCCGGGCTTGCCTTAAAAAATCTATAATAAAACAATGTATTTGTAGGATGAAGTGCCGCATCAGTAAAAGTGTGACAGTCGATTCTTTCTGCCTACCCTTTCGGGGAGACGGCGTGATGGTTAGTTAGTTAGTTAGTTATTTTGCGCGTTTAATTCGTTGCGTTGCAAATGACTCTGCCAACATGCGCAGAAATGACCTAAGTGTATGTTTTGTTCCACTCATACGTGCCGTATATTATTTCACTCATACGTACCGTAGGTGAGATGCCCGCGAAATCGCCTACGTCCACATGTTTTGTTTCATGTTTTCGATGGGCATTATATTGGGCTTGCAAAATGTAAAAGGGTCTTTGTCGCACTTATGTATTTTTGGCTTTGTAATCATATAGGTAGGTGCATATATACCAGAAGATATCTAAAAAAAATTGTATGGATTTGAAGCCGGGCTTTATCAGTCTGAAGTATGTTACTATTCGATGTGTCACGAACTTCATTTCTATTGTCAGAATGTTATCTGTCATTTACGTTATGTGCAGAAATGTTATGAAAATAATGATTATGTTATTTCTATAGGAAGTGTTGGAAATATTAAAAAAAAAACATATACCTTGTTTAAACATTGTCCTGGTGGTGGTAAGGGTCTGTCCGGACGGAGAGACAGTCTTCAAGGTCTCCTTCAGCTTGAAGGGTCTTCCCTCGGTCAGGGGAATGTCTGCTCCTTCGATGAAGAGGAACTGTAGACATATATAAAACAATAATGAAACTGCTGTATCTTTATATTAGAAATTCGATTGAAGAACTTTAAATTCATCATCAATTATCAAATCTTCATTGCGTATTGTGCTAGAATACCTACAAGATGTAAGCTGACTGTTGATGATATACCTGTGGAGTAAGTAATGAGTTTCAGATATTTGGGAGTAGAGATCTGCAGCCATAGTGACATTTAAAACTTTTCACGATTTCTTTTATTTGCCGATTATCTGAAATTATTCCTAGAAATTAACAATCCTGACGACTGTCTTCGCCTCCAGTCGGTCATTGATAATATTGTTAACTGGAGTCACAGTAATAAAATGCAATTCAATGTCTCTAAGTGCATTATGCTATCTTTTACTAGAGTATTGAGAACTGTGTATCATAGATACACAATGAACAACCAGCAACTAGCACATGTATCTACGATGAGAGATCTCGGGATCATCTATGAGAGTAGGCTGCCTTCTACCAACTCCTCGATGTCCCTCCACTTTACCCATTAATATCACTAGAAGGAGGTGGTATCTTTCTCCCCTTAGCACATGACCCAAATATGAGACCTTTCTAATTTTCACCCTGGACAACAGCTCTCTATTGGTTCTGAGTCTCTGTTGTATGTCTGCTTCACTGACCCTATCGGTCCACGGTATACGGAGCATTCTGCGGTATATCCAAATCTCGAATGCTTCCATCCGGTTCATTACATTCACTTTTAGACTTTGTTTTAACCTATTATGTATTACTTATTATTGTGTATCTCTAATTTGTATCTTTAGTGTATGGGAAAAAATTCTGGAATGCTTTAGATATGTTTAAAATAAATAAATGAAACATGTTCTCGTTCTCTATAATGAGTGTTATTCCTCACCTCCACGGTGAGGGTGCCGGAGACTGGGTCATCCTGCAGCGGCCGCGCCTGCAGCCTGATGACCTGCCTCTGCGAGGGACTGACCAGCAGCTCCTCGATCCCCACTATCCCGAGGCCCAGGAAGCGCGGGGTGCTCTGGCCCGCCTCCTTGTCGAATACCTCCAGCAGGATTTCCGCCGTGTGCGGAGACAGCTCACTGCCAATAAAATAAACATTTCAACAAAAAATAACCTTTAAGACATCGGAAGCGGCTTCGTACTGTCCTATTGGTTGCTTCTTATTCTTATAATTAAGACTATAGACTAGACATAGTCCAAGACTATAGACTAGACATAGTTGAAAACTATAGACTAGACATAGTCCAAGACTATAAGACTAGATAAGATCCAAGACTATAAGACTAGACAAGGTCCAACACTAGAGACTAGACATAGTATATAGTCTTGGACTATGTCAAGTCTTTCTCTAAAATACTAATACCAAGGATTTATATCAATGATATTAGAATTTATTTTTACAATCTTCAATGTGAGCAGAAAATAGCTCATTATTATGAAGAAAGAATCTGGTCGTGTCCAGGCTTGAACCCAAGTCCCCTGGATCAGGAACCAAGCGTTCTATCCCCTAGACCACCACCCGGTTACCACCACTCTAGTCTTGGACCTTGTCTAGTCTTACAGTCTTGGACAATGTCTAGGTTATAGTCTTGGATATAGTCATAGTCCAAGACTATAGACTAGATATAGTCCAAGACTATAGACTTGACATAGTCCAAGACTATAAGACTATACATGGTTTAAGACTAAAGACTAGACATGATCCAAGACTAAAGACAAGATATAGTCCAAGATTAGAGTCCATTGATCCTCCATTGTCCCCGTTATATGGCTAGCCAGATTCCACTTCAACATAGATCAAAATAACCTACTAAAGGAATGGATATGTATCTGCAATGGACTCACAAGAGGAAGTGTTCGTCCCAAACGGGGTCCGCTGCGCCCCTCCTGGAGCTAGTCTGGTTCCTTTGAGGAGGCTCGTCCACCTCCAGCACGCAGTAGGGTCCGGAGCAGGGACCAAGCCCCGCAGCCCCCAACACCTTCACCAGCAGCCGCTTGTCTCCGGCGAGGAGTTCCTCTCCTCCGGCGTGAGACAGCAGGGGATTCTGAAGAAAATACACTTTAAAGTTAATAATAACAATAAAATGGCTATATCCTACTATGTTGAGAGTGGATGCGATTAAGTTGAGAGAACTAACCATGTTGTCGTAGTGTAGGGGCAGCATTCTCGAGGGTGTCTCCGAAGCTCTCCGGAGACGAGGACACGTCGGGTAGTGGGCCAGGCTGTACTGCACCATAGTGTTTCTCAGGGCGCTTACCACAATCTCACTGAAATATTAATAACATATAGTTAAATAAAGACATAGAAGGTTACCCGAAGCTGTTATAGGACGCAGCGGCGCCCCTTCGTCAGCTTCGCTCAAACAATCCCTAGTCTCGTCCCCCATCCACGCAGGACTTGCATTACCTAGAGAATGCACCATTCCAGAAAAAAAGCAATGATTTGAATGATGAATGTTCTCACCTCTAAAATACCACAATGCCTCAAGACTATAGTCTTCAACCAGTGCATGTTGCCAGTCATGACGTACGGAGCCGAGACGTGGACACTGACAAAAGGTCTAGTCTACAGATTCAAGGTCGCCCAACGCGCCATGGAAAGAGCCATGCTTGGAATAACCTTGAGGGACAGATTTAGAAACAAATTTATTCGACAACAAACCAAGGCGACTGAGATGGCTCTGAGGATGGACTGGCCATATCTGTCGGAGAACCGACGGCCGATGGGGGAGACGGGTTCTGGAGTGGAGACCGCGTACACGATTCCGCAGAGTTGGACGTCCCCCTGCCCGCTGGACCGACGATCTGAAGAGGATTGCTGGACATGGATGGATGGGAGCGGCAATGGATAGGGGGCGGTGGCGTGCTTTGGGAGAGGCCTACGTTCAGCAGTGGGTGACAGACGGCTGATGATGATGATGAAATCTTACTGAATTACTGAAATCTCTTGATGGAAGATCATATTAAATAACATACTAATTAACTACACGCCACATCACACCTTCTCGGAGGAGTAGGCTGAAAGAATAGACTGACACATTGTTTCATTTCAAAATATTTTTCTCTCTCTTCCTATTTATTGTTTCTTGAAATCAAGCTTTGGCCTCCCATAACTTGTGCCGCCAATTCCGCCTATCCCCTGCCACCGTCTTCCAAATAGCCACCTGGTGGAGCTGCTCCGCATCTATCTCAACCTCATCCTCCCATCTCAGCCTGGGTCTTCCCACTTGTCAATTTAATACATAAAGTCATGCAAGACTTTGAAGCACAGCGCAGAGACGACGTCGCAGAGAGGAGGAGAATTGAGAGACCACTGGGAGACGGTGCCGGCTGCATTACAAGCGCCTTCTCCTGCCCCAGATGCCCCAGAATATGTGGGTCCAGGATCGGGTTCTTCAGTCACATGCGGACCCACAACCGTGAAGGACAGACATCCTCGGACACGAGGAACAGCCGATGATATGCAGATTTACCACACATTCGTCTAGGAGATTTTAAATAAAAAATAAATAAAACAATGATTTTAAAGAACTACATTTACTTTTGTCATTATTTCGACTTGCTCATTGGCATTTCTAACTGATGATTCAGGCAAGAACATGTAAACCATATGGACACTCATAGAATCGCATACACTGTTGCAAACGGGATACCCACAGGCTAACCAAAAGGTGAAGAGATAGCTGATAAAGAGGCAAATTCCGACACAAACAGATCACCAGATCTAATTGCGAAAAAATAGCTGAACAATTTGAAAGGCTTACTTTATGACTTCCTGCAGTCTCGGCTCGTCCGGATTGCTCCTCAGAGGTCCCACTGGAGCCAGGGCGACCTTCACGTCGGGCCAGCCGTCGCATCGCAGCTCCCCGTTCAGTTTCTCCGTCACACACAGCACGTTGAGACGGGCGCGAAATCTGAAAATAAATCAGGTATGCCTCAAGGGACTCGATCGGTACCACTTAAAATCTATTAGGTATTTGAATTGTGAGGCTATAGGAAAACATAGGAATTAGAGTGGTAGACCTAAATCTTGTTATGGACAGATGGGTTGATAATCTAAGACTTCAACTAGATATAGAAAACCCTGGATAAAGAAAAATGCTAGAGAAAGTATTAAGTCATCATGTAATGGACTGGCGCGCTGATGATGTAAGACTTAGACGGCATTTCTTTTGGGAACGCTCGGAACCAATTCTTAACAGCTTCGAAGAGATGGGCATGTCATTACCCATTTCTTTAAATTAATCAGGGGGTATTTAGAGAACTCGACCGTGCTAGAGAGTGTTGGTATTTTTGTCCCTGATAGATTTCTCCGACAGCGACAGCACAGATTGTTTTACCTACCGGCCGCCAGAACCAATCTGCCTCTAGTGACAACAGTGGGAAGAGCAATTAGGCTGCACCTCGACGTCTTTCATATTAGTGAAGGTACGTTCAGGGGACAAATACTCTTGACTTTAGAAAGCATATTGTCTTCCTAATGTCGGACCATCTCTAATGCGTTTCTGGTATTATTTTGTATGTATATAATATTTGATCTGTACTCAATAGATGCTTTAAACATTTTGCTGTTTGTAATGTCTTTTGAGTTAATACACTGATTTGATTTGATTTGAAAATGGATGCAGGATAGGTGAGAATATAGAAAAATTAAAACATGTATGTTTTAGGCCTTTTCTTGCGAGGGAAACGGATAGATAGTAAAATGTGTACATTAGTAGAAAGATACCAACTTGTTGACGTTCACTCTGTAATGGGCCACCTCCACTTTCTCTCCCTTCTGCCTGAATGCCTTCAGCTGGAGGGCTGGAGTGGCTTCGAAGTCGCATGTTATAGTCTGAAAAAATAGAAAGGCTCACATTAACGTATGTCTCAATATAGCGAACCATACAACTATACAACTAACTAACTTAGCGTTGACTGCCACCCCGAAGGCTTCGGGTTTGATTCCCAGCGAGGGCAGTGTGATTGTCACACGGACTTTGGTCTGGTGTAGAATTCACGTGACAATAAAATGGCGATAGATTAGCTACCTATCACATGTCACGAGAATCACTATGATAGCTATAATACCCTTTACATGGATTTGGCTCATGCTGTAATGATGTAAAGAGCGATTCAACAAAAGAATAATAATATGTATCACAATTTATAATTTAACCTTTCCCTTACGGTGCTAAAATAAAAACGTGCGATCCGGTGTAGGGTAGTCAGTACGCGTTAAAAAAAATAGCGATTTTAAATCGGAAAAATAGGAACATTCATAGCTAATCCCCTTATATAATTATAATTGAAGTCAAAAATTATAATAATTGAGATTTGATTACTAAAAACATTAAAAAAAAACATCTGACAACGCTCACGGAACGGGCATAGACCCGCTCTGGTTGCAAGCCCGAAAGCGACTGCCGCCGGCGCGGCGGGACGGCGAGAGTGAGAACATTGAGCTAGAACATATGCAAGAGTGAGATGCGAATATAGTGTCGCGTACTCAGCGCTACGAATTTTGTTTCCGATGTTCACAAAATACCTCCGATGTACCCGATGAATTCTGATTATTATTAATATTATTTTTTTAATCAATGTGTAAATATATTATATGTAGGAATACCTAAAATCTTAACCTTGTATTTATTAAATGTATAGAGATATTGATGGTTATTAGAAGCAACGTGTAGAAGATACCCATCACAGGGAAGGGAGGGTTAACGATGTATAAATGTTGAGGAAGCGAGAGAAGTATGTCAGGAAATAAAAGTGTGGCAGTCCATTCTTTCTGCCTACCCCTTCGGAGAGGGAGTGATGGCTAGTTAGTTATTTTACGTATCATAATTTATTTGGTGTTGTTAGCCACACCTGATGATTCCAACATAGATTGGGGAAACAGCTGTCGCGACAATCTCACAAAAATAAAATTGTGATATTGTTACAAAAAAATATATTACGTATAATATTTTTACAACAAAAAAAATCGGACCTCATACGGCTCGCGGACCGCTATTTCGACAGGCCTGCACTAGACGACTGTTTGCGTGTGTCGGATGATATCATGTTTACAAATGGCGATAAAAAAATGTCCATACAGTTTCATTATTATAACTAAAAACAATAATTCTTCTAATGTTTTAATTGAATCTAACCACGCGAGAACTGAATGATTTATAATGGATCACAGCCACATAGTTATAACTTTATCCACATTCATAAATCGTCACAAGCATGCCCGTCGAATTTTTCGACTAGAAATAATCCATGAATTTGGTGTCATGTTTTCCTTGGAACAACAACAACAAACCATCACGCCGTTTCCCCGGAAGGGTACGCAGTGAAAATGGACCACCACACTACTCTATCCTGATACACCTCTCTAGATTCCTCCACATTCATACAGTGAGTCATATACGCACGTCAATTCTTCCGGTTTCTAATATGACCGAATAATTTTTTTTATTAATTTGGTAATGACATGTTTTCCTCGGTCTACCTCGACTCTATACTCCATTTACATCGTGAACGTATACTTTTTTTTAACAATTCTTAATTCATCCATGTGTTCCATATGTCCTAACCAACGCAGTTATCCTTTTATAATTTTGTTCATAATGTTTTTCTCGGTATTCCTTGACTTCGTATTCCATTCACAGAAGAAGTAGTGAATGCAGTGCGAATGAAAGTGTTATGAATAAAATAATGAAATGGTCTCATTATGATGGTTTGGACACATATAAAGAAAGAATTAAGAAATAATTATAAATAAAGTATATTTACCGATGTAATAGGAACAAGAAATAGAGGAAGACCGAGGAAAACGTGGTACAATTGAGTTTACTTCATCATTCAAGAAACAATAAATCATAATATAATATAAATAGGTAAAAACCCGTATGTCGTAAGGAAAGAATGCGAGATTATTTTGAATACTTGAGAGAGGAATACTTCGATTCTCTCCGAAAGTGATTCGAAATGCACACGATGCGCATGCCCGAGAACGTTTCTGGATTATTTTTAATCATGTTCTGATTATTGTTGTATGACAGTAAGAAAAGATTTACAAAACTAACTAACCATCACGCCGTTCCCCGAAGGGGTAGGCAGAAAGAATGGACTGCCACACTTTTATTTCCCGACATATTTCTCTCGCTTCCTCAACATTCATACATCGTGTCATGCACGCGCGTCGATTTCTATGACTCCTCACATGGCCGACATTCAATATTTGATTTATTTTATCGTGCCACGTTTTCCTTGGTCTTCCTCTCATTCTGGTTCCATTTACATCGTTAACTTATAATTTTTTTACCATATTTTAATAAATAAAATTAAAATCCGGAAATATAGAATTACCTCTTCCGGACATTATATCACAAAACAATGCATGTTTTGCTGATGTCATTATATGGGTTTCTAATGCGTTTTTAAACGAAGATTATAAAAAAATATCGCATTCTGCATGGTAAAATAATTAACTAACTAACTAACTAACCATCACGCCGTTTTCCCGGAAGGTAAGGCAGAAAATAATTTTTTTCATTCGTTCCAATGACAATTTGAATAATTTCTTCGATATTATTTTAAAGTTCTTGCTGGTTAAGTGCCTAATTACAGCTAATTTAAAATACGGTGGATACGTGTAACATAAATTAAATAAACACAAAAGTCCGGATCGTCCATGTCAACATGTGCAACATCGAAATAAACATTATGTGTTATTACATTATGTGCTAAATTAAAAAACCGGTGAATTCGTGGAACATAAATTAAATAGTCAATATGTGCACCATCTAAAAAGTACATTTTGTGTTAAATTATTTTTATTTTGTTATTTTATTTTATATCATTGTATTTTATATTATTTGTTTTAGATTTATTTTGTGGGTGTTGCACGATCGAAGTGTGCGCGGGAGATGCCTGTTGGTGGCGATGAGGTTCGCTACCCATCACACCGCGTCTCCCGCGGGGCGAAAAGAGAAGGATGGAGTGCCGCATCAGTAAAAGTGTGACAGTTCATTCTTTCTGCCTACCCTTTCGGGGAGACGGCGTGATGGTTAGTTAGTTAGTTAGCTAGTAAGGCAGATATTTCCTACATCGAATAGAACCGGCGCAAAAAAGGATGAAAAACAAACAAACAAACAAACAAACCATCACGCCGTTTCCCCGCAGGGGTAGGCAGAGAGAATGGACCCCCACACTGCTCTATCCTGGCACACCTCTCTAGCTTCCTCCACATTCATACAACGAGTCATAAACGCACGTCGATTCCTCCGACTTCTAACATGACCAACCTTTAAAATTTTATTAATTTGGTCATGCCATGTTTTCCTCGGTCTGCCTCGACTCCTTACTCCATTTACATCGTTAACGTATACTTTTTTAACCATTCTTTCTTCGCCCATGCGCTCCATATGTCCGAACCAATGCAGCGAACCTTTCATAAATTTGTTCATAATACCTTCTTTCGCTCTACATTCCTTCCTAATATCAGCATTTGAGATTCTGTCGTACATCGTTCTACCACACATACGTCTTAGGGACCTCATTTCTACCGCTTTTATTCTGCTCTCATCTTTCTTCTGCCAGTTCCATGCTTCGCTTCCATACATAAGGGTTGGGACCAGAACTCCATTGGAACTGACAAAAAAGGTTGAATGTAGAATAAATGCTGACCGCTGTCTCATCAGAGATCAACGCCATTCATATTAATACACTTAGGAAATTGAAAAAAACTTTGTTTATTATTTATAAGATATTAAAAAACACGACATGTTTCGGAGGATACCTCCATGTTTTTTTAACTACTTTCACTTTTGTCTTTATTTCGACAGCGACCGGTTTCGCCAAGCTCGCTGGCGTCGACAGACTGGTTACACTATTATAAACTTACTCCTTTAAACACATTTAGATCAGGGGTGGTAAACATGATTCTATACAAAAATAATCTTAAAATAATTATGTAAAATTTACTGAATTTAAATATTGGTATTAAAGTTATTAAAGAGGATTCGTATTTAATATACTGGATTTTAAATTGTATTATAGCTGACATATTTTTATATTAAGGTAGTATGTTTACAAGAGATGGGCGAGATGAGAGGGATATTGAAAGAAGGGTTGGGGCAGGCAACAAAGTGAATGGTGCACTTAAAGTTGTCATCGCAAACAAAAACCTATACAAAAAGCTAGAATGGCAGTGCACAATGGTGTCCTTCTACCGACCCTTATGTATGGAAGCGAAGCATGGAACTGGCAAAAGAAGGATGAAAGTAGAATAAATGCAGTAGAAATGAGATCTCTTAGACGAATGTGTGGATACTCTGTGTATGATAGAGTGTCGAATGAAAATGCGCTGCATGACACGATGTATGAATGTTGAGGAATCCAGAGAAATATGTCAGGAAAGAAAATTGTGGCAGTCCATTCTTTCTGCCTACCCCTTCGGGGAGACGGCGTGATGGTTAGTTAGCTAGTAAGATATTTTTATATAACGTTTGAAAAATTTGTACTTTTGTTTTTATTATTACCGAATTTAAATATAATATGTTATATATCTTGGTCCATTAGGTTGGCGTCGCCTTATTTGGTTTTTCCATCCATTAGCGTCTCCAGTCTATCGATGCCAGCGAGCCTGGCGAAACCGGTCGCTGTCGAAATAAAGACAAAAGTGGAAGTAGTTACAAAACGTCGATTTATTTAATTTTAATTTAAAATGGACTTTCTTTCATCAAGAGATTTCAGTAAAATCATTCGATTCAAGTTTAAGTAGTTATTTTTCTATTATTTTATTCATAACACTTTTATTTGCACCGCATTCACTTCTTGACAGATTGTTTTACCTCCCGGCCGCCAGAACCAATCTGCCTCTGGTGACACCGGTGGGAAGAGCAATTAATCTCGGAGATCGACGTCTTTCATATTAGTGAAAGTACGTTCAGGGGACAAATATTCTTGACTTTGGATAGTATCTTGTCTTCCTAATGTTGAACCATCACTAATGCGTTCCTGGTATTATGCTGTATTTTTATAATATCTTACCTGTACTCAATAGATGCCTTAAACATTTATGCTGTTTGTAATGTCTTTTGAGTAAATAAACTGATTTGATTTGATTTGATTTATACTTTCATTCGGCACTCCATCATTCACAGACTCGTCTAAGAGATCTCATTTATACTGCATTATAGGATGGTTAGTTAATTAGTATATATTTTTTCTTCATTCATATAAAAAAAATTTAAATATGTATATTCTATCTCTTAGACGAATGTGTGGATACTCTGTGTATGATAGAGGGTCGAATGAAAATATAAGAAGTGAATGCGGTGCGAATGATGGTGTTATGAACAAAATAATGAAAGGATCATTAAGATTGTTTAGACATATGGAAAAAATGAATGAAGAAAGAATGGTAAAAAAATTATATGATAATGATGTAAATGGAACCAGAAATAGAGAAAGACCGAGGAAAACGTGGCACGATCAAATAAATCAAATATTGAATGTCGGCCACGTGAGGAGTCAGAGAAATCGACGAGCGTGCATGACACGATGTATGAATGTTCAGGAAGCGAATTGAGAAATATGTCAGGAAAGAAAAGTGTGGCAGTCCATTCTTTCTGCCTACCCCTTCGGGGAGACGAGGTGATGGTTAGTTAGTTTTTTTTTTAAATATTATTAATTACTTCTTACTGTTAAAAAAATAAATATTAGTACTTATAACAAATAGCCCATGTTAATTTTGAAATTTGAATTATTGTATCGAATTTTAAATGCGTTTTTATATTAGTATTTCCTTTATGTGTATAATATCTTAGCTGTACTCAATAGATGCCTTAAACATTTATGCTGTTTGTAATGTCTTTTGAGTAAATAAACTGATTTGATTTGATTTGATTTATACTTTCATTCAACACTCCATCATACACAGATTTTACACAGACTCGTCTAAGAGATCTCATTTATACTGCATTACAGGATGGTTTGTTAATTAGTTCATATTTGTGTTCATTCATATATACATTTTTTTTTAAATATCTGTTATTCGAAAATGGTTCGTTGGACAGTTGATTTACAGCCGACGGAATGTCAATATTCGAAAACACAAAAACATGAAGCAATCGTGTCCTTGGCTGATGTCATCGCAGAGTTTTGGAACGGATCCAAGCCGCGCAAGAGACAGTTTCGCGTTCTGTGGCTGTGGGAACCATCAGACATGTACCAATACACTCCGGTTCACATGACGCGAACATAACTCTCTACTCTTGTATCATCGTTCGAGGGGACAAGGAAGACGATACGCCCGGCATCCATGGAAACGCTACACCACAATAGAACATGGCAGCATCATAATTTTTCAATTTTTCAATTCAATTTATGGAAGTTAAGATTTTCCACCCTTTAAAAACTTGATTAACTGTACAATATTCTTCTTCTTCCTTGTTGTAGACCTATGTGGTCTGTTCTCCAAAGAGTTGCTCCTCCTGTGAGGTAGACTCCCAGCTGTCCTTCCATCTTCTAGGAGGTCTTCCTTCTTATGTACTGAACTCTGCATCAACGAGAACCTGAATGCCAGACATTGCGATTAGCTAAGACTTCTGCGATCGGTAGATTGACTGTGCCAAAACGCTGTCCTAGCACAAACTTTAGCCTTCAGCCTGGAACAATCTTCCAGCAGACCTTAAGTGCATTGAGAATCATTCAGAGTTTAGACCGAGACTCAAAACCCACATTTTCAAATTATCCTTTCCTGATAAGAAGGGTTGATCGACTGCGTTGGGTGTAGCCCTCATTCTATATATGTTTATTTTTTAACTTCATAAAAATGGCGCTCTATAAATAATCCAATTTAACTAACTAACTAACTAACCATCACGCCATCTCCCCGAAGTGGTAGGCAGAAAAAATGGACTGCCACACTTTTATTTCCTGACATATTTCTCAATTCGCTTCCTCAACATTCATTCATCGTGTCATGCACGCGCGTCGATTTCTCTGACTCCTCACATGTCCGACAGTCAATATTTGATTTATTTGATCGTGCCACGTTTTCCTCTGTCTTCCTATATTTCTGGTTCCATTTACATCGTGAACATATAATTTTTTTACCATTCTTTCTTTCCATATGTTTTCAAAAATCATTACCTTGGACTTATTAACATTCATCATCAGATCATTTCGCATGCATACCTCATACATACTATTCACCAGGACTTGTAGTTCATGCTCGTTGTCTGCAAGTAGAACAGCGTCATCCGCATACAAGAGACAGCTTACTGACACTCCGCTCATTTTGGCACCTACATCCGACCCTTTCAGCTCTTTCATACACTTGTCCATATATAGATCAAATAACCACGGGGACATTGTGCAACCCTGTTGGACACCTTTATTGATATCAAACCAGGCTGTAAGATCTCCATTTACTCTGACACTAGCAGTGCTTTCCGTGTATATTTGGGTCATGTGCTAAGGGGAGAAAAATACCACCTCCTTCGACTGATATTAATGGATAAAGTGGAGGGACGTCGAGGAGTTGGTAGAAGGCAGCTGTCCTGACTGCAGAACATCAAAGAGTGGACAGGAATAACAAGAGTTCAGAACCTGTTCCAAGTGGCGCAGGCTAGAGATGCCCAAATATGAGACCTTTCTAATTTTCACACTTGACAACAGATATCTATTGACTCTGGCTCTCTGCAGTTCGTCTGTATTACTGACCCTATCGATCCACGGTATATGGAGCATTCTGCGGTATATCCACATCTCGAACGCTTCCAACAGGTTCATTACATTCACTTTCAGAGCCCAGGTTTCGCAGCCATATAGTAAAACAGACCATATATAACATTTAATCATTCTTTGTCGGAGATTCAAGTTAAGATTGTCGTTTCAAAAGAATGTTCTCATTTTATTAAATGCAATCTTCAACTTCTTCCTTATCCTATGTGGTATGTTCTACAAAGTGTTGCTCCTCCTGTGAGGTAGACTCCCAGCTGTCCTTCCATCTTTTAGGAGGTCTTCCACGAGGACGAGTCCCACGAGGCTGATTATGCAATGCAATATAGAAGAGTCTGGTGGTGTCCATTCTTTGAACATGACCGTTGACAATTTTAAAACATTAATCAATTCCTTCGTCGTATCACGACTAGATTACTGCAATGGAGTCTGCGCCAACATCCCTAAACAGCAAACTAATAAACTCCAGTCTGCATTCAACGCAGCAGCAAGACTGATAAGAGGTGTGCCGAAGAGTTGTCACATAACACAGCATCTTGAGGAGCTCCACTGGCTGAAATGTCCAAAAATGATACAATACAAGCTCTGCTGGACAGTCTTCAAGGCGTTGCATGGTATAGCACCAGCTTATATATCTGAACTCTGCATCAACGAGAACCTGAATGCCAGACAGTCTACATTGCGATCAGCTAAGACTTCTGCGATCGGTAGATTGACTGTGCCAAAACGCTGTCCTAGCACAAACTTTGGCAACCAAGCCTTCGCGGTAGCGGGCCCTTCAGCCTGGAACAATCTTCCAGCAGACCTTAAGTGCATTGAGAATCATTCAGAGTTTAGATCGAGACCCAAAACCCACATTTTCAAGTATCCTTTCCTGATAAGAAGGGTTGATCGACTGCGTTGGGTGCAGCCCTCATTCAATATATGTTTATTTTTTTAACTAGTTCATAAAACAGAACATTTGCTACAGCGCCTTTGAGATGAGTAATTCATAAAAATGGCGCTCTATAAATTATCCAATTTATTATTATTATATATTATTATGACCGTACCAGTCCCTTTTTCGCTGTCTGCTCCATCTTATAATATTCTCAACCTCACATATCTCTCTTATTCTGGTGTTCCTCAGGGGATCTATCAGTGTCTTGTCTGCTATAGTCCTCAGTGTCTTCTATAAATATAAATAGGCAAAAACCCGAAAGCCGCCAAGTAAGAAGAGAGAGGGATACTTTGAATCTCTCCGAAAGTAATTCGAAATGCACACGATGCGCACGACCGATAACGTTTCTGGATTATTTAGAGTTCTGTTCTGATTTTTTTTGTATTGTCTTCTGTCGAAGTGTAGATAACAATGGAAAAACAATTTGGTATCATTAATTGTGACATTTTAACGTGTGTGGAAAAAAATATTTACTTTCAAAGTTAAATCTTATTACTGATTACGATTTTTCAGAGAACCAAGTATTGAAAGGGTTGAAATTCTTTACTTCCGTGAATATTTCACGGGTTGCAAATATTTTTTATTCTTCTTCTCTTCTTCCTCAGCCTATTCCCGTCTACTCCTGGACAAAGGCCTCCTCCAATCGCTTCCATGTCACTCTGTCCTGTGCAGACTGCATCCAGGTTATTCCGACGTGTCTGTTCAGACCATCCTTCCACCGTAGTTGCGGTTGCCCTGCACTTCTATTCGCCGTCCACGGTCTCCAAGTCAGCAGTCTTCTTGTCCACTTTTCATCTGAGCTTCTGGCTACGTGACCTGCCCATTGCCATTTTAGAGTCGCCACCCGGTGGATGATGTAAGTGACCTTTGTTTTTTCTCTCACCGTATCGTTTCTGACTCTGTCTCTTAGGCTTATTCCTAACATGGCTCTTTGGGTCACTCGTAGTTTCTCGGTACTTTGTTTGGACAATGTAACAGTTTCAAGACCATAAGTACCAACTGGCAGAACAAAGGCTTCATAGACTTTTCGTTCCAGGTTGAAAATTCAATTTTTATTGATTGAAATAAATAAATCCGATAAAAGCGAGTTACTCTAGTCGTGTGTGGAGCATCGCGTGTGCATGGGATGTGGGTTCCGTCATCGGCGGGGGTATATTTAACACTCCGAGTCATGACTACGTGGGCTAGCAGTCAAAATGACCCCACATAGCGTCTAGGAATATCACATATAAATATTACTTCTTCTACGCTAGCGGACCCGGCAACACTTCGCTATTGCTATATTTGAGTATATACATACAGAATATATTAATTAAACAGATACAATTGAAGTTCGATATCAAATCACTTATGCCATCCAACGATGTGTTTCTTAAAATACACGATGAAATCTATTGATGATTTGAATTTTTGCTTGAATACACGTGCAGTAATATCATGATTGACAACTGTCATTTAAACCTACTTGAGCGCCATCTCTCGGTGACTCACATAACTAACTAACTAACAAACTAATAAACTAACCATCACGCCGCCTCTCCGAAGGGGTAGGCAGAAATAATGGACTGCCACACGACATGTTTTTTCTGAGTTGGCTAACCATTGTATTGAATCTGACAATAGTTATAATAAAAATGACACAATATTTCTACACACGGTTAACAATAGCAATAAATTAAACAAACTTGAAAATTTAGAAATCCTCAAGTCGGTGAAATTGGGTGAAAACATAATCAATAATCAGATTCCTCCTTTAAATCCTTTCTCCTTAAATAGTTTGTCTACATTTGGTCTCCCAAGCTCTCATTCTCAATCAAATGCAAATTAATCATTTATTAATTTCTATATAAATTATGTATTTTCAAATGTATGTGTTTTCTAAATTACATTTTTTTATAGTCGTATTATCATAATGTATTATTATTATTTATAAGCTCTTACTGTAAAAAATAATTATTAGTACATACTTTATAACAAATAGCCCAGGTTAATTTTTAAATTAGAATTATTGTATCGAATTTTAAATGCGTTTTTTATTAGTCTTTCTTTGTTTAGTTTTTATTATATTTTTACACCTGAAGATGGAGGTATCCTCCGAAACATGTCGCCTTCTTTGTCGTTCTTCTTCTTCCTTCTTATAGGCCTATGTGGTCTGTTCTCCAAACGGCTTGGATAATTAATATGAAATTTATAAAATTTGTTTTGTAATGCTCCGGTCTTCGACCATAGCAAATTGGGAATTCATTCGACAAATAAAAAGGTCTACTCACAACGTCGTCTTTGGAGTCGCAGTCGCAGAAGACGTTGGACACCTTCGGAGCGGGAGTTTCCGTCAGTACTCGCACCAGCTCGATCCCCACGCCATGCTGGAAACATTAAAAACAAACATACATTAATATCATTATATTTTGAATAAATTATTTAATAATATTTTAAAGTTTTATCTGGTGTTGAATTGTCCTAAGGGCCTAATTACAGTTAATTAAATAAATAAAAACAGTGGATAAAGTGGAATAAAAATCAAATAAACACAGATGTCCGGATCCGGACAAGTGCACCATCTAAAAGAACATTATGTGTTAAATTATTTTTATTTGTTATTTATTTATTTATACATAATACACAAATGATACATAACAAAGGAAAAACATTTAGTAGCCTCATTTTGACACAAAATGGTATTACAAAGATAAAACAACATGAAACCAAAAAAATCATACATATCAGAAAAACTAACTAACTAACCATCACGCCGTCTCCCCGAAGGGGTAGGCAGAAAGAATGGACTGTCACACTTTTCTTTCCTGACATATTTCTCTCGATTCCACAACATTCATACATCGTGTCATGCACGCGCGTCGATTACTCTGACTCCTCACATGGCCGACATTCAATATTTGATTTATTTGATCGTGCCACGTTTTCCTCGATCTTCCTCTATTTCTTGTTCCATTTACATCATTAACATATAATTTTTTTACCATTCTTTCTTCATTCATTCTTTCCATGTGTCCAAACCGTCTTAATGATCCTTTCATTATTTTGTTCATGACACCATCATTCGCACCGCATTCACTTCTTACATTTTCATTCGACACTCTATCATACACAGAGTATCCACACATTCGTCTGAGAGATCTCATTTCTACTGCATTTATTCTATTTTCATCCTTCTTTTGCCAGTTCCATGCTTCGCTTCCATACATAAGTGTCAGTAGAAGAACACCATTAATATACATTAATATAATTATATTTTGAATTAATTCTTCAATAATATTTTTAAAAAATTTCTGGTGTTGGATTGTTCTAAGTGCCTAATTACAGTATATTAAAAAAAAACGGTGGATAACGTGGAATAAAAATTAAATAAACACAAATGTCCGGATCGTCCAGCTGATGACAAGTGCACTATCTAAAAGAACATTATGTGTTAAATTATATTTATTTGTTATTTTATTTTAATATTTTTATTTATTATTTTAGACCTTCGTGGCATAGTGGTAAGGGTAATTTTATATAAAAAAAATGTCCACAACTAATTTAAGAAATAATCAAGCAAGTGTCATAACACTATGGAACCCTCATTAAATGCGTCAACTTTTAAAGTTACCTGCCAAACTTTTATTTTTATTTTTTTTAAAAAGACTAACACTAAATAATTAATTGACTTACACTTAAGATTTAAATCAATGATATTAGAATTTTTTTTACAATCTTCAATGTGAGCAGACGTAGTACATTTTATTTTTAGTACAATTGGGCGTAGTTTTAATTTTGAATACTTGATTGGGCAAAAAGTCACATTTTCTTCCAAGCTGGAGCAGTTAGCTTTAGAATTTAAGCAACAATTTATAGAAACATTATTCAGGATTACATAATAAAAATAAAAATTATAAAAAAGTATACATTTGTAGAAACGGGAGTTAAAAGACCATCACAGGGTGTTGATTTTCTCGATTTTTTTTAAAATGCCTATAATTTCAAAAATACAAAACTTAGATTTATTTTTACATTTTTCTCATAACCTGCATGACTTGCCCTATCATTTGTTTTCGGGTTGACGTCGAGATCTGGAACACCCTGTATAATAGCTAAAAAAAATGTATACAGTAATTGGGTTCAAACGACCTGTTGTATACATAAAAAAATAATAAATAAAAATAAAAATAAATAAATAATACACAAATGAGACATAAAACGAAAAACATTTAGGCGACTCATTTGGACACAAAACGGTGTTACAAAGATTAGACAAAGATAAAACAACATGAAACCAAAAAATCCTACATATCAGAAGGAACCCAAATATGTCGACGTCAGTGAGGCAGTATTCTTTCCAGAATTTGTAATATATTTTTTATGAATACGGCTTCACTGACACTGAAAATGTCCAAATCCGAGACGATTAGATTCAACATCCGAATTGATCTTCCCACTGGCATCACCAAAGGCAGGTTGGTTCTGCGTGAAGGAGCAAAGAACAATTTATGAACCCATCACACCGCGTCTCTCGCGGGGGCGAAAAGAGAAGGATGGAGTGCCGCATCGATTTGAGTGTGGCAGTCCATTCTTTCTGCCTACCCTTTCGGGGAGACGGCGTGATGGTTAGTTAGTTTTACATTAATATCACGAAAACATGAGTAAATGACCTGTCATGGATTCAACCTTGACATTAATACAAATGGACTTGGATCTTTTGGCTTACAGAGGTTCAGCTCTTGTGGCTAATCCTCCTTACATCTGATAGGAACATTGTTGGAAGGTGATTTGGTGGGTTGTTGATTTATACGGGGGTAAGTTTTGTGTGGCCCGGAGTGTTCCTCTGAAGGTGGATCGATTTTGGGCGCTTGTGGCGGTTGGAGGTATTTGGGTCGTAATTTGAGGTATTTTATTGTGGGGATAGGATGTGAAGGGAGTCATTTGTAAAAAACGCGAAGTTAAATAACAGACTAATAAAGCAGCAGTTATTTCCGAATGCCTAGGGTCACCGTTTGGGACAATTAGCATATACTAGTGGAGAACTCCCCGATAGATATCTTTGTCCCCGATAGATATCTCCGACAGCGAGAGCACAGATTGTTTTACCTACCGGCCGCCAGAACCAATCTGCCTCTGGTGACACCGGTGGGAAGAGCAATTAGTCTGCTGAACGCGGTCTCCTCGGAGATCGACGTCTTTCATGTTAGCGAAAGTACGTTCAGGGGGCAAATACTATTGACTTTAGAAAGTAACTTGTCTTCCTAATGTCGAACCATTTCTAATGCGTTCCTGGTACTTTGTTGTATTTTTATGATATTTTACCTGTACCTCATAGATGCCTTAAAAATTTTCCTGTTTGTAATGTCTATTGAGTTAATAAACTGATTCGATTTGATTTGATTTGAACTCCAAGTGTTTATAAATAGGTGCCTTCGCTCAATATTCAAGATCTATTGGCCCCAAACAGTGTCAAATGCCGTTCTCTAGACCATGGCTTGGTCTTCCACGATTTCTCTTCCCGCTCACACTGCTTGTACACAACATTTTAACCATTCCACTCGTCCATTCGTTCCATATGACCAAACCATCTGTGCAATCCTTTTTTAATTTTTCTTTCGATGAAATCATCTGTCATACATTTGTTCCTTATTTCGTCGTTCGGTAACTAACTAGCTAACTAACCATCACGCCGTCCCCCCGAAGGGATAGGCAGAAAGAATGGACTGCCACACTTTTCTTTCCCGACATAATTCGCTTCCTCAACATTCATACATCGTGTCACGCACGCGTGTCGATTTCTCCGACTCCTCACGGGGCTGACATTCAATATTTGATTTATTTGATCGTGCCACGTTTTCCTCGGTCTTCCTCTTTTTCTAGTTCCATTTACATCGTTAACCGTGTCTAAACCATCTTAATGATCCTTTCATTATTTTGTTCATAACACCATCATTCGCACCGCATTCACTTCTTATATTTTCATTCGACACTCTATCATACACAGAGTATCCACACTTTGCATTTATTACTGCACTACTGCATTTATTTTACTTTCATCCTTCTTTTGCCAGTTGCATGCTTCATTTCCATAGAAAAGGGTCGGAACAAGAACACCATTGTGCACTGCCATTTTAGCTTTTATCTAACATGACCAACCTTTAAATTTAATTAATTTGGTCATGCTATGTTTTCCTCGGTCTGCCTCGACTGCGTACTCCATTTACACCTTTAACGTATACTTTCTTAACCACTCTTTCTTCATCCATGCGTTCCATATGTCCAAACCAACGCAGTGATCCTTTCATAATTTTGTTCATAATACCTTCTTCCTATACACTCCTTTCTTATGCATTTGAGATTCTGTCGTATATCGTTTTACCACACATACGTCTTAGGGACCTCATCTCTACTGCATTTATTCTACTATCATCCTTATTTTGCCAGTTGCATGCTTCGCTTCCATACATAAGGGTCGGTACAAGAACACCTCATCATAAGAGTGTTCACAAATTCGCTGTCCGTCCCAGACAAGGTACGAGAAGCAAATTGATTAGTGAGTATTTAGCCAACTTCTTGGCGGCTAGACCACGCCTATCTGGCAGACGAACAGATCAAGAATAATAACCCTTTTTAGGGTCATTGTAATATGCCACAGATGGAACAAGGTCGCTTGCATATCATATAATTGAATTAGGAAAAGAACTTACGATTGAAATTTGCAACAACAATAGTGCTTAACAATATCAAAAGACCCTCTGGATCGATAACACACCTATTGAGCAAGTCATGCGATTCACTTACCTAGGCATAGAGATCGGTAGCTACAGTGACCTATATGACGAGGTGCGAGCACAAACCAACAAGGCGACAGCCGTGGCTGGCTGCTTGCGCGACACCATATGGATGAACAAACACATGCTAACCGAAAGTAAAGTCAGGATATACAAGGCATGCGTTCGCTCCATCATGACGAACGGAATAGAGGTCAGAGCCGATACCAATAGAACTAAGAACCTTCTTATCAAATGCGAACCCTACGCTCCATCGCAGGCAAAACCCTCAGAGATCGGATCAGAAATGAAACGATAAGGTCTGTCTGTGGTGTTGGGAAGAAGCAAAGGGCGCTTTTGAAGAGACCACGTGGACCGCATGGAGAATACAATAATTGCAAAAATTGTTAAAGATGAAAACCCAACCAGCAAGAGAATACCAGGAAGGCTGCCGAAGAGATGGAGAGATGGCTGGACATCATCATCCCAGGACAGCCCACCGTCACAAACATCATACGACCTAAGCTAAGAGGAAGAAGAAGAATAGCGATATCAAAGAAAAAGGACCGCCACACTACTCTATCCTCACACACCTCTCTAGTATCCACCGCATTCATAGTTAGTTATACGCACAAGTCGATTCTTCCGACTTTCAAAAGATTCAAAGATTCACCTAGTTGATATGGCGCCATCTTCGGTTGGTCACCTCTGCTTAAATCAGTGGTTCCCAAAGTGGTCTACGAAAATCGGGAAAAAAAAATTGTGGATGCAAAATATATAAATAATGAATGTAAATAAATGCAATGTTACTAATTCTGATTTTGAAAATTTGGTTTGGTTCATTTGGTGCTCCCGTGAATTTGGAGAAATTACGTGTATAAGTGAATTATTTTGGTCAATTTGATTGTTGCCGCACTTTATAATAGTTAATTGTGAGACGTAATACGTTTTTACTGTTTTGATGTCAAAATTATACAAGTTTTTTCGTTTATACAAAGAATTTTGACAGGTGTAAAAATAAATTTTTCATTTGTTCGAATGACAATTTGAATAATTTCTTCAATATTCTTTTAAAGTTCTTGCTGGTGTTGGTTGGTTTTAAGTGCCTAATTACTGCCAAATAAAAAAAGTGGATACGTGGAACATTAATTAAATCATATAACAGCTAATTTAAAAACGGTGGATACGTGTAACATAAATTAAATAAACACAAAAGTCCGGATCGTCCATGTCAACATGTGCAACATCGGAAAAACATTATGTGTTATTACATTATGTGCTAAATTTAAAAAACGGTGGATTCGTGGAACATAAATTAAATAGACAAATGTGCACCATCTAAAAATAACATTTTGTATTAAATTATTTTTATTTTGTTATTTTATTTTATATCATTGTATTTTATATTATTTGTTTTAGATTTATTTTGTGGGTGTTGGAAGATCGAAGTGTGCGCGGGAGATGCCTATTGGTGGCGATGAGGTTCGCAACCCATCACACCGCGTCTCCCGCGGGGCGAAAAGAGAAGGATGGAGTGCCGCATCAGTAAAAGTGTGACAGTCCATTCTTTCTGCCTACCCTTTCGGGGAGACGGCGTGATGGTTAGTTAGTTAGTTTTTAATAAATGTAAGGTGATCTATGAGATGGTTTAACTAAATTGAAGCCGAATATTGAAATTTTTATATCATAGCATCAGGCTCATGCCTCTTATTATGTTATGTTTGATCAAATAAATCAAATATTGAATGTCGGCCACGTGAAGAGTCGGAGATATCGACGCGCGTGCATGAAACGATGTAGGTCAGGAAATAAAAGTGTCAGGAATAATAATAATGTCAGGAAGTAAAAGTGTGTCAGTCCATTCGTTCTGCGTACCCCTTCGGGGAGACGACGCGAAGGTGAGTTAGTTAGTTTAATTAGACCCCTTGCAGATTTTTTATAATTCGTGTAGACCCCCTGCTTTAGTTATAGATGATAATTTGTAAAAAAAAATTATTTTAAAAAGTAGGGGGTCTACACAAAATAGAAGAAATCGGCAAGGGGTCTTCTTCTTCCTCAGCCTATTACCGTCCACTCCTGGACAAAGGCCTCCTCCATTTGCTTCCATGTCATTCTGTCCTGTGTAGACTGCATCCAGGTTATTCCGACGTGTCTGTTTAGAACAGAGTTTGACATATTTTGTGATAGTTAGGCTCATCTGAGGGAAGCACTATCATTATTATAATTGTATGGTATATTTATTTTATTAATTTGTCATGCATCTTATGTTTCTCGCTCTTTTTATTAGTCTATTATGTATTACTTGTTATTGTGTATCTCTAACTTGTATCTTTAGTGTATTGGAAAAAAAATCTGTAATGCTTTAGATATGTTTAAAATAAATAAATGAAATGAAATGAAACATCCTTCCACCGTAGTTGCAGTCGCCCTGCACTTCTCTTCGCCGTCCACGGTCTCCAAGTCAGCAGTCTTCTTGTCCACTTTTCATCTGAGCTTCTGGCTACGTGACCCGTTTATTGCCATTTTAGAATCGCCACCCGGTGGATGATGTCAGTGACCTTTGTTTTTTCTCTCACCGTATCGTTTCTGACTCTGTCTCTTAGGCTTATTCCTAACATGGCTCTTTGGGTCACTCGTAGTTTCTCGGTACTTTGTTTGGACAATGTAACAGTTTCAAGACCATAAGTACCAACTGGCAGAACGCAGGCTTCATACACTTTTCGTTTCAGGTTGATCGGTATTTTCCGGTTTTTAAGGATGTAGCTCAGGTTTCCGAAAGCTGCCCAGCTTAGTCCAATTTTATTAATTTTAATTTTAAGGGGTCTACGGGACACAAACGTTTGGGAACTTCTGGATGAATTGAATGATTGATTGTGTAATACGTTCGCTGTGTGATTACCTTTGTCCAACGTAATGACTGTGTGGCCCGACCTTGCAAGTCGGTGTGCGTCTATTATACCGAGCAGACATTAAATATGGGAAATATTACTTAACAAATAATGTATATGATAATATGACTGGTGCGAAATATGTTATTTGTTGGTTTAAGGCTCGAGTATATGCTCGTATTCAAACGGTGCTAATGAAAAAATCGATAAATTCTGAGGAAAATTCAATTTCAAGACCAACACTAATTGTTAGCAAATTTAAAAATCACTAACATTACTGGTGTTCTTGTGCCAACCCTCATGTATGGAAGCGAAGCATGGAACTGGCAAAATAAGGATGAAGGTAGAATAAATGCAGTAGAAATGAGATCTCTAAGACGAATGTGTAGTAAATCTGTATATGATAGAATAATGGAGTTCTGGTCCCGACCCTAATATATGGCAGAAGAAGGATGAGAGCAGGAAGCAGAGAAAGGAACATTAAGATGGTTTGGACACATGGAAATAATGAGTGAAGACAGAATGGTGAAGAATGTATTAGGGAGTATAACTGTTATCCTTTTATGTACCCCTCACTGTTTCTATCAGGAGTGTTGGGTTTCAGCACTCTTGAAGCTCGTCGAATGATCTTTCTGGGAAAGCATTTTTTTAAACTGTTATCCGGAGGTATTTTCAATCCAGGAATACTGAGAGAGCTAAATCTATACGTTCCCCATAGTTATAGCAGAGCAAAGGGGCATATATTATTTTATGCCCCAAATTGCCGCACAGAGGCCCTTCGAAGTTCTCCTGTATTGAAAGCGATTCGTCTCTTAAATGAGGTTGCAGAAGAGATAGACCTCTTTGGATGCAATTATGGCGAACTCGTAAATACCCTTATGATAAAGGCAGCAAGCAAATAACTGGCTTTTCCTATTCATAAGGTTCTAGGTATATTTCCTTTGATATTCTTTTTTTTCACCCTTTACATCGATTTGGCTTGTGCTGTAATGATGTAAGGAGATTTTTCAACAAAATAATAATAATAATAATAATAATATGTAAACGACGTGAACGGAGCCAGAAATAGAGGAAGACCGAGGAAAACGTGGCACGATCAAATAAATAAAATATTGAATGTCGGCCACGTGAGGAGTCAGAGGAATCGATACGCGTGCATGCCACGATGTAGGAAGCAAGAGAAATATGTCAGGAAAGAAAAATGTGGCAGGCCATTCTTTCTACCTACCCCTTCGGGTAGACGGCCTGATGGTTAGTTAAACTAACTAACTTACCATCACGCCGTCTCCCCGGAGGGGTAGGCAGAAAGAATGGAACGCCACACTGTTCTGTCCTGACATACGTCTCTCGATTCCTCTACATTCATACATCTTGTCATGCACGCACGTCGATTTTTCCGACTCCTCACGTGACCGACATTCAATATTTGATTGATTTGATCGTGCCACGTTTTCCTCGGCCTTCCTCTATTTCTAGCTCCGTTCACGCCGTTTACATATACCTTCTTTACCATTCTGTCTTCACTCATTCTTTCCATGTGTCCAAACCATCTTAATGACCCTTTCCTTATTTTGTTCATAACACTTTCATTCGCACCACATTCACTTCTTATACTTGCATTTGTCACTCTATCATAAACAGATTTGCCACACATTCGTCTTAGAGATCTCATTTCTACTGCATTTATTCTACTTTCATCCTTCTTTTGCCAGTTCCATGCTTCACTTCCATACATAAAGGTCGGCACAAGAACACCATTGGTTAGTTAGTTAGTTTTTTATATATATTTTTTGTATCGATCGGTGGCATAGAGTTTCTGAAATGGTATAATTACAATTTATTGAATTATATTAATCAATTTATTGAATTGAATCGACGTTGTGTGGTTACAGAGCTTCCCGTGTGAGCGCCCCGAGATCATTCGGTGTTTCTGGCTCCGGTCCAAAGATCGGCAGAATGCTGCGTCTATGTTGGAGACAGGCGGGCGAGAGGAACTCTGGCGACTCGAAGACAACCGGCCGTGGAGAAAGTCACAGCCGATAGTCTGATGGTGATTACGACTGCGAAATCGCATTTCACATAATAATTATGAATGGGAAGCCTTTTTGTTAATCTATCATCTTATGAGATCTCCAAGACCAGTGGTCGTCAAACTGCGCCTCTTGAGCCAAAAGATGCTCTTTATTAAAAACTAACTAACTAGCTAACCATCACGCCGTCTCCCCGAAGGGGTAGGCAGAAAGAATGGACTGACACACTTTTCTTTCCTGACATATTTTTATCGCTTCCTCAACATTCATACATCGTGTCATGCACGCGCGTCGATTTCTCTGACTCCTCACATGGCCGACATTCAATGTTTGATTTATTTGATCGTGCCACGTTTTCCTCGGTCTTCCTCTATTTCTGGTTCCATTTACATCATCAACATATAATTTTTTTACCATTTTTTCTTCATTCATTCTTTCCATGTGTCCAAACCATCTTAATGATCCATTCATTATTTTGTTCATGACACCATCATTCGCACCGCATTCACTTCTTATATTTTCATTCGACACTCTATCACACACAGAGTATCCACACATTCGTCTAAGAGATCTCATTTCTACTGCATTTATTCTACCCTCATCCTTCTTTTGCCAGTTCCATGCTTCGCTTCCATACATAAGGGTCGGTAGAAGAACACCAGTGTGCACTGCCATTCTAGCTTTTTTTGATAGGTTTTTGTTTGCGATGACAACTTTAAGTGCACCATTCACTTTGTTGCCTTTTTGCTCTTTATTTATGTATTTATTTAGAATTTAGCTAGAATGGCAGTGCACAAGGGTGTTCTTCTACCGACCATCTACATATCAGACTTATTTCGGACAACCAGTCCTTCTTCAGTGATGCACATTATAAAGATACATATTAAAAATATTATAAAACTGTTGACATCATCTGACAGATGTTATAAAGATTTATTTTGGAACTTTTATGCTTTTGTTATTACAAATATTATAAACCAATTTAAAATAATAATATAAAGCTCTTAAGTTGAAAGTAGAATAAACGCAGAAAAAATAAGATCTCTTAGACGAATGTGTGGATACTCTGTGTATGATAGAGTGTCGAATGAAAATATAAAAAGTGAATGCGGTGCGAATTATGGTGTTATGAACAAAATATTGAAAGGATCATTAAGATGGTTTGGACATATGGAAAGAATGAATGAAGAAAAAATGGTAAAAAAATATATATTAATGATGTAAATGGAATCGGAAATAGAGGAAGACCGAGGAAAACGTGGCACGATCAAATAAATCAAATATTGAATGTCGGCCATGTTAGGAGTCAGAGAAATCGACGCGCGTGCGTGACACGATGTATGAATGTTGAGGAAGCGAGAGAAATATGTCAGGAATGAAAAGTGTGGCAGTCTAAAAAAAAACTAACTAACCATCACGCCGTCTCCCCGGAGGGATAGGCAGAAAGAATAGACCACCACACTGTTCTGTCCAGACATACTTCTCTCGATTCCTCTTCCTTCATACATCTTGTCATGCACGCACGTCGATTTCTCCGACTCCTCACGTGACCGACATTTAATATTTGATTGATTTGATCGTGCCACGTTTTCCTCGGCCTTCCTCTTTTTCTAGCTCCGTTCACGCCGTTTACATATACCTTCTTTACCACTCTGTCTTCACTCATTCTTTCCATGTGTCCAAACCATCTTAATGACCCTTTCATTATTTTGTTCATAACACTTTCATTCGCACCACATTCACTTCTTATACTTGCATCTGACACTCTATTATATACAGATTTGTCTTAGAGATCTCATTTCTGCTGCATTTATTCTACTTTCATCCATCCCTTTACTTATTTATTTGTTTGAAATATTACATATGTACACAACACATGTTCTAATAAAAACACTATTAAACATTCAATTATATTGATCCACATTCACATCAATATAAGGTTACATTTTGTTTACATCATTAAGTCAAAACAGCAAAAAAAAAATCTTAGTGCTTTTGATATGTCTGTCGATTGTTTCAAAAGCTCTTTTGAAGTCCAGAAAAATTGCAATGATATGTTTGTTCTTGTCCATATCCTCCTTCCAGTTATCCAAATCCAGGTTTAGGGCCATTTCACATGATCGGTTATATCTAAATCCACACTGTTCCTCACATAAAACATATATTTATCCAAAAAGTTGTCCCTTAATAGTATATTCTAATATATGTTCATATGTACAACGTATTTATAGGTCTAATAAAATATTGTCACATTATAACAACAGTGTTATAAAATTAATAGTTAATAATGTTGAAGTATCATAGTGTCAAGGCCAAAACAATGGACTTGATACCATAAATGAAATCACAAGGGAATATATTTTTATTTTAATTATTTTAAGGTTAGGGAGATAGTCAGTTCTTTGATGATGGATGGCCTCCAAGAATGATGAATTTGACATGGTCCAATGAACCGATCAGAGAATCTATTGTCAACATTGCTCGACACATTTCATTGGGCACAGAATCAGATCATTGTAATGCAAATGACATGTTAATGCATCATCTATAATATCGAAGCAATAAAGATAACATGCGAATGGAGGTGTGGTGTTCTGATTCTGATGCAATGGGTTCACGAATCTTAAGAAAATATTGACAAAAACGTGATATTTGCTTATGATAGTAAAACTTACTAGTAAACCATCACGCCGTCTCTCCAAAGGGGTAGGCAGAAAGAATGGACTGCCACACTTTTCTTTCCTGAAATATTTCTCTCGCTTTCTCAACATTCGTACATCGTGTCATGCACGCGCGTCGATTTCTCTGATATCGCATGTGGTGGACATCAAATATTTTATTTATTTGATCGTGCCACGATTTCCTGGGTCTTCCTCTATTTCTTGTTCCATTTACATCGTTAACATATATATTTTTTTACATTGTGTAATGCACGCGCGTCGATTTCTCACGTGGACGACATTCAATATTTGATTTATTTGATCGTGCCACGTTTTTCTCGGTTTTCCTCTATTAATGGTTACATTTACATCGTAAACATATACTTTTTTTACCATTCTTGCTTCATTCATTCTCTCTATATCGTACCTTCGGTGTGACATGGGCACAATTTACACGTACATTCAATATTTGATTTATTTGATCGTGACACTTTTCTCTCGGATTTCCTCTATTTCTAGCTCCGTTCACGCCGTTTACATATACCTTCTTTACCATTCTGTCTTCACTCATTCTTTCCATGTGTCCAAACCATCTTAATGACCCTTTCCTTATTTTGTTCATAACGCTTTCATTCGCACCACATTCACTTCTTATACTTGCATTTGTCACTCTATCATATACAGATTTGTCACACATTCGTCTTAGAGATCTCATTTCTACTGCATTTATTCTACTTTCATCCTTCTTTTGCCAGTTCCATGCTTCACTTCCATACATAAAGGTCGGCACAAGAACACCATTGGTTAGTTAGTTAGTTTTTTATATATATTTTTTGTATCGATCGGTGGCATAGAGTTTCTGAAATGGTATAATTACAATTTATTGAATTATATTAATCAATTTATTGAATTGAATCGACGTTGTGTGGTTACAGAGCTTCCCGTGTGAGCGCCCCGAGATCATTCGGTGTTTCTGGCTCCGGTCCAAAGATCGGCAGAATGCTGCGTCTATGTTGGAGACAGGCGGGCGAGAGGAACTCTGGCGACTCGAAGACAACCGGCCGTGGAGAAAGTCACAGCCGATAGTCTGATGGTGATTACGACTGCGAAATCGCATTTCACATAATAATTATGAATGGGAAGCCTTTTTGTTAATCTATCATCTTATGAGATCTCCAAGACCAGTGGTCGTCAAACTGCGCCTCTTGAGCCAAAAGATGCTCTTTATTAAAAACTAACTAACTAGCTAACCATCACGCCGTCTCCCCGAAGGGGTAGGCAGAAAGAATGGACTGACACACTTTTCTTTCCTGACATATTTTTATCGCTTCCTCAACATTCATACATCGTGTCATGCACGCGCGTCGATTTCTCTGACTCCTCACATGGCCGACATTCAATGTTTGATTTATTTGATCGTGCCACGTTTTCCTCGGTCTTCCTCTATTTCTGGTTCCATTTACATCATCAACATATAATTTTTTTACCATTTTTTCTTCATTCATTCTTTCCATGTGTCCAAACCATCTTAATGATCCATTCATTATTTTGTTCATGACACCATCATTCGCACCGCATTCACTTCTTATATTTTCATTCGACACTCTATCACACACAGAGTATCCACACATTCGTCTAAGAGATCTCATTTCTACTGCATTTATTCTACCCTCATCCTTCTTTTGCCAGTTCCATGCTTCGCTTCCATACATAAGGGTCGGTAGAAGAACACCAGTGTGCACTGCCATTCTAGCTTTTTTTGATAGGTTTTTGTTTGCGATGACAACTTTAAGTGCACCATTCACTTTGTTGCCTTTTTGCTCTTTATTTATGTATTTATTTAGAATTTAGCTAGAATGGCAGTGCACAAGGGTGTTCTTCTACCGACCATCTACATATCAGACTTATTTCGGACAACCAGTCCTTCTTCAGTGATGCACATTATAAAGATACATATTAAAAATATTATAAAACTGTTGACATCATCTGACAGATGTTATAAAGATTTATTTTGGAACTTTTATGCTTTTGTTATTACAAATATTATAAACCAATTTAAAATAATAATATAAAGCTCTTAAGTTGAAAGTAGAATAAACGCAGAAAAAATAAGATCTCTTAGACGAATGTGTGGATACTCTGTGTATGATAGAGTGTCGAATGAAAATATAAAAAGTGAATGCGGTGCGAATTATGGTGTTATGAACAAAATATTGAAAGGATCATTAAGATGGTTTGGACATATGGAAAGAATGAATGAAGAAAAAATGGTAAAAAAATATATATTAATGATGTAAATGGAATCGGAAATAGAGGAAGACCGAGGAAAACGTGGCACGATCAAATAAATCAAATATTGAATGTCGGCCATGTTAGGAGTCAGAGAAATCGACGCGCGTGCGTGACACGATGTATGAATGTTGAGGAAGCGAGAGAAATATGTCAGGAATGAAAAGTGTGGCAGTCTAAAAAAAAACTAACTAACCATCACGCCGTCTCCCCGGAGGGATAGGCAGAAAGAATAGACCACCACACTGTTCTGTCCAGACATACTTCTCTCGATTCCTCTTCCTTCATACATCTTGTCATGCACGCACGTCGATTTCTCCGACTCCTCACGTGACCGACATTTAATATTTGATTGATTTGATCGTGCCACGTTTTCCTCGGCCTTCCTCTTTTTCTAGCTCCGTTCACGCCGTTTACATATACCTTCTTTACCACTCTGTCTTCACTCATTCTTTCCATGTGTCCAAACCATCTTAATGACCCTTTCATTATTTTGTTCATAACACTTTCATTCGCACCACATTCACTTCTTATACTTGCATCTGACACTCTATTATATACAGATTTGTCTTAGAGATCTCATTTCTGCTGCATTTATTCTACTTTCATCCATCCCTTTACTTATTTATTTGTTTGAAATATTACATATGTACACAACACATGTTCTAATAAAAACACTATTAAACATTCAATTATATTGATCCACATTCACATCAATATAAGGTTACATTTTGTTTACATCATTAAGTCAAAACAGCAAAAAAAAAATCTTAGTGCTTTTGATATGTCTGTCGATTGTTTCAAAAGCTCTTTTGAAGTCCAGAAAAATTGCAATGATATGTTTGTTCTTGTCCATATCCTCCTTCCAGTTATCCAAATCCAGGTTTAGGGCCATTTCACATGATCGGTTATATCTAAATCCACACTGTTCCTCACATAAAACATATATTTATCCAAAAAGTTGTCCCTTAATAGTATATTCTAATATATGTTCATATGTACAACGTATTTATAGGTCTAATAAAATATTGTCACATTATAACAACAGTGTTATAAAATTAATAGTTAATAATGTTGAAGTATCATAGTGTCAAGGCCAAAACAATGGACTTGATACCATAAATGAAATCACAAGGGAATATATTTTTATTTTAATTATTTTAAGGTTAGGGAGATAGTCAGTTCTTTGATGATGGATGGCCTCCAAGAATGATGAATTTGACATGGTCCAATGAACCGATCAGAGAATCTATTGTCAACATTGCTCGACACATTTCATTGGGCACAGAATCAGATCATTGTAATGCAAATGACATGTTAATGCATCATCTATAATATCGAAGCAATAAAGATAACATGCGAATGGAGGTGTGGTGTTCTGATTCTGATGCAATGGGTTCACGAATCTTAAGAAAATATTGACAAAAACGTGATATTTGCTTATGATAGTAAAACTTACTAGTAAACCATCACGCCGTCTCTCCAAAGGGGTAGGCAGAAAGAATGGACTGCCACACTTTTCTTTCCTGAAATATTTCTCTCGCTTTCTCAACATTCGTACATCGTGTCATGCACGCGCGTCGATTTCTCTGATATCGCATGTGGTGGACATCAAATATTTTATTTATTTGATCGTGCCACGATTTCCTGGGTCTTCCTCTATTTCTTGTTCCATTTACATCGTTAACATATATATTTTTTTACATTGTGTAATGCACGCGCGTCGATTTCTCACGTGGACGACATTCAATATTTGATTTATTTGATCGTGCCACGTTTTTCTCGGTTTTCCTCTATTAATGGTTACATTTACATCGTAAACATATACTTTTTTTACCATTCTTGCTTCATTCATTCTCTCTATATCGTACCTTCGGTGTGACATGGGCACAATTTACACGTACATTCAATATTTGATTTATTTGATCGTGACACTTTTCTCTCGGATTTCCTGTATTTCTAGTTCCATTGACATCGTTTATGTACACTTTTTTTTACCATTCTTCCCATGCCAAACCATTTTAATGATCCTTTAATTATTTTCTACAATACTTTCGTTTGCATCGCATTCACTTCCGAAATTTTCATTCGACAATCTATCATACACAGTTTTTCCATACATTCCAACTGCATTTATTCTACTTTCATATTCTTTTGCCAGTTCCATGCTTCGATTCCATACTAAGGTATGGAATCTTCCATTCTTTCCATGTTTCCAAACCATCTTAATGATCATTTTATTATATTGTTTATAACACCATCATTCACACCGCATTCACTTCTTATATTTTCATTCGACACTCTATCATCAAAGGTTTACCACACATTCGTTTAAGAGGTCTCATTTATACTCCATTTATTCTACTTTCATCCTAAGTTTGCCAGTTCCGTGCTTCGATTCCATACATAAGGGTCGGTACAAGAACACCATTGTGCACTGCCATTTTAGTTTTTTTGAATAGGCTTTTGTTAGCGATGACAACATTAAGTGCACCATTTACTCTGTTGCCTGCCCCAACCCTTCTTTCAATATCTCTTTCCACTCGCCCATCCTTTGTAAACATACAACCTAAATATACAAACTCATCTACTTGTTCCAGATTTCCATCATGAATTTGAATAAATAGTTAGTTCGGACATATGGAACGCATGGATGGAGAAAGAATGGTTAAGAAAGTATACGTTAATGATGTAAATGGGGTACGGAGTCGAGGCAGACCGAGGAAAACATGGCATGACCAAATTAACCAAATTTTAAAGGTTGGTAATGTTAGAAGTCGGAGGAATCGACGTGCGTGTATGACTCGTTGTATGAATGTGGAGGAATCAAGAGAGGTTTGCCAGGATAGAGTAGTGTGGCGGTCCATTCTCTCTGCCTATCCCTGCGGGGAAACGGCTTGATGGTTTGTATGTAGAAAATTTAAATAGAACAATTTATGTTAAATTATTTTTAAACTGTTAATGAATAAACAATTTTTTTTGTATCACAATCGTATTTTATTTTACGCGATAGCTGTTTCATCAACCAATGTTGACATCATCAAAAAATGTTAAGGTATCATAGTGTTTCGGCCAAAACAATGGACTATAAATTATTATATTTTGTTATTTTATTTTATATCATTGTATTTAATATTATTTGTTTTAGATTTTTTCGTGGATGTTGGACGATTGAAGTGTGCGCGGGAGATGCCTATTGGTGGCGATGAGGTTCGCAACCCATCACACCGCGTCTCCCGCGGGGCGAAAAGAGAAGGATGGAGTGCCGCATCGGTTAAAGTGTGACAGTCCATTCTTTCTGCCTACTCTTTCGGGGAGACGGCGTGATTGTTAGTTAGTTAGTTAGTTAGTAAAGTATAGATTTTTTATGAGGCTTCGCTTCTTGGCGTTAGCGCTACTGGCGAGGCATTTAAATCTCTCCGGAGTCGAACCCACCAAAGCGCGACGAGCAGTCATGTTCTCTTTGCTTGTAACGGTACAACGTTTCGGGAACTAATTTGGCGACGTCTTCTAGCCCAGAGTCATTACCACGGACCCACGGAGAATACTAAATGTCGGAAACTGTACATAATACGATTGGGACGCCCAGGTCATTGAGATGGTATGACCATGATTAAACACATTTAAAATGTTTTATTTGTCTTTATCTTTTTTTATATAGTTTGTATATACAACACTATTAAAATAAAAATATCAGACATGTTTCGGACAACCAGCCCTTCTTCAGTGATACATATTATAAAGATACATATTTAAAATATTATAAAATTGTTTACATGATCTTACAGATGTTATAAAGATTTATTTTGGAACGTTTATGCTTTTGTTATAACAAATATTATGAATCAATATATAATTTAAAATAATAATATAAAGTTCTTGAATTGAAAGTAGAATAAATGCAGTAGAAATGAGATCTCTTAGACGCATGTGTAGATACTCTGTGTATGATAGTGTGGAATGAAAATATAAGAAGTGAATGTGTTGCGAATGATGGTGTTATGAACAAAATAACGAAAGGATCGTTAAGATAGTTTGGACACATGGAAAGAATGAATGAAGAAAGAATAGTTAAAAAATTATATGTTAACGATGTAAATAGAACCAGAAATAGAGGAAGACCGAGGAAAACGTGGCACGATCAAATAAATCAAATATTGAATGTCGGCCATGTGAGGAGTCAGGGAAATAGACGCTCGTGCATACACGCACGTCGATTCTTCTCACTTCTAAGATGACCAACCTTTAAAATTTGATTAATTTGTTTACGCCATGTTTTCCTCGGTCTGCCTCGACTCCGTACTCCATTTACATCATTAACGTATACATTCTTAACCATTATTTCTCCATCCATGCGTTCCATATGTCCGAACCATCGCAGCGATCCTTTCATAATTTTGTTCATAATACCTTCTTCCGCTCTACACTCCATTCTTATATCAGCATTTGAGATTCTGTAGTATATTGTTTTACCACACATACGTCTTAGGGACCTCATCTCTACTGCATTAATTCTGCTGTTATCCTTCTTCTGCCAGTCTCATGCTTCGCTACCTTACATTAGGGTTGGGACCAGAACTCGGTCTACCTCTTCCGCTCTAAATTCCCATAAAATACAATATAATAAAACTTATTGAAAGTGGATTTGAAAGTTAATTAACACTGTGGAATTCCATAGTAATCTACTTTGGGAATTAAAAAAAAATTGTTTAAACCCCTTTTTAATTTAAAAAATATTAAAATACACGACATGTTTCAGAGGATACCTCCATTAATTTTTAATTTTTGTATCGAATTTTAAATGCATTTTTTATTAGTCTTTCTTTGTTTAGTTTTAGTTATATTTTTACACCTGAAGATGGAGGTATCCTCCGAAACATGTCGTGTATTTTAATATTTTTTTATTAAAAAGTGGTTTAAACAATGTTTTTTTAAGAATCAATTGTATCTCAATAGAGACGAAGACGCAAATTGGAAACAGAATATGGTTGATCGAGGTGTTTACAGGACTTATTACCTGTCATTGGTTGGGTTAAGCGCACGCTTTATGTAATACAACATTTCCCATTCCACCTTTTTTTTCTTATGACCACCATGTCTGACAAATTTTTGGAAGTTGTATATATGTTAATCGGCAACACCACCCTTTGCATGGTAGTTTATTCAATCTGCACACTAACGTCATCTATGAAGATTGTATTTTAAGCATTAAGCAGAATATCTTTTAAACGCAATGTGAAAGGCTACCGCCATTTAGCGCATTGCTAGAAACCGCCTGGAGATGTCACTCTAATCTATATGCTATAATTTTTTACCGCATATTGAATGTTTTTTTTTAATTTCCAAAGTAGATTATAATAACTAACTAACTAACTAACCATCACGCCGTCTCCCCGAAAGGGTAGGCAGAAAAAATGGACTGTCACACTTTTACTGATGCGGCACTCCATCCTTCTCTTTTCGCTCCGCGGGAGACGCGGTGTGATGAGTTGCGAACCTCATCGCCACCAATAGGCATCTCCCGCGCACACTTCGATCGTCCAACACCCAAAAAATAAATCTAAAACAAATAATATAAAATACAATGATATAAAAAAAATAACAAAATAAAAATAATTTAACACAAAATGTTATTTTTAGATGGTGCACTATTTAATTTATGTTCCACGAATCCACCTTTTTAATTTAGCAAATAATGTAATAACACATAATGTTTTTTTTCGATGTTGCACATGTTGACATGGACGATCCGGACTTTTCTGTTTATTTAATTTATGTTACACGTATCCACCGTTTTTTTAAATTAGCTGTAATTAGGCACTTAATCAGCAAGAACTTTAAAATAATATTGAAGAAATTATTCAAATTGTCAGAAATTATTCAAATAGATTATAATAAAACTAGTATAAATAAGACGATTCTATTCGTATTGATTATTTAATATGGAGTTTTACTTCATTGTTCAAGATACAAGATAATACAGTGTTTAAAATTATTTTTCCAGAGAAAAAACTTCATAAACAGGCTGTAGTTCTCATTCAGAGACGCTCCGATGATCAATCGTAACAAAAAGCCTCAAAAAGTCGCCATCTGGATATTGCGAAACGCTTTTTTGTGATGGATCCGAGTGCGGAGGGTCAGCGAACGGCGAAAATCGTGAAGGTAACGTTATGACGAACTCTTCTCTTGGCTTTCAGGCCGCTGCGCCTGGCCTTGGAAAAAGACGATACCCCGCGAGAGACATATAGCACAGAGAACTAACTAACTAACTAACTAATTAACCATCATGCCTCGGAAGAATAGACTGCTAATAACAAATACGAATGAAAACGTCAGTTTTCTAGAAGTTTTATTATAGAACAAATATTTGTGAATGTATACTTATACCTGTATACGAAATCCTGGATTTACACCAAAGGGTGGTTAATTCAAATTTTAGTTGTATCTCAATAGAGACGGAGACGCAAACTGGAAACCGAACATGGATGATCAAGGTATTTACAGGACTTATGACCTGTCATTGGTTGGGTTAAGCGCACGCTTTATGTAATTACAACATTCCCCATTCCACCTTTGTTATTATGATCATGCATGACAAATTTTTTTTGGAAGATGTATACTCGTATATACTTCAAAATCCATATCTATCTTCACGTGTCAGTTTCAAGCAGCCATCTATGTAGATTTGGTTGCACTTGTGAATTTTTCAAGATTAACCTATACTCGTACAACCGACCCACTAACGCCATCTATGGAGAATGATTTTCGGCATTTAGCAAACTACCTTATTAACACAATGCGAAGGCTGTCGCCTAACATATTGTTAGAAGCCGCCAGGAGTATTATTCCATTCTATATGCCAAAGAATTTGACCAGAATATTTGAATAACAAATATTTGTGAAATCCTGTGTTTCACCCTTCTAATCAAATGTAACATTTGATAATTCCTTAGAAGGGCGAAACATGTCATTCCCATAAAATACGAGTATGTATAATGAAACTTCTAGAAAACTGACGTTTTCATTCATATTAATTATTTAATATGGAGTATTAGATCATTGTTGAAGAAACAATAAATAATAGACTGCCACACTATTGTTGCCTAACATACTTCTCTCGCTTCTCTCGTCATGCACGCACGTTCGATGGGGAAGACTGAGAAGACGCTACTGGATAGATCATGTGGAAAGAGCACGTTCTGAAATAGTGATAAATATAGCCGCAAATAAATTACCAACAGGAAATCGACCTGCAGGAAGACCACCTAAAAGATGGCGAGACAGTTGGACATCTGCATCCCAGGAACAGGCTCCGAGAAATAACAGGACACAGTCCTAAATAAAGCAGAAGAAGAAGAAGACTTATGATGCAATCATCTGCCTTACATTTCTTCCTTATTTCGTCGTTCGGTATTCAATTTATAAATCTTTTTCTCGCACATTCTTCTCAGTGATCATTTCTATTCTAGTACTTATATCCTGACTGCGGTCACATTTATCATTCAGTCGACAGAAACCAAATATTGATGTATTCTTTATTTAGCAAACAAAATAAACCATCACGCCGTTTCCCCGCAGGGGTAGGCAGAGATAATGGACCGCCACACTACTCTATCCTGGCACACCTCTCTAGCTTCCTCCACATACATACAATGAGTCATACACGCACGTCGATTCTTCCGACTTCTAACATGACCTACGTTTAAAATTTGATTAATTTGATCATGCCATGTTTTCCTCGGTCTACCCCGACTGCCGTACTATTTACATGATTAACGAATGATGGTGTCATGAACAAAATAATGAAAGGATCATTAAGATGGTTTGGACATGTTGAAAGAATGAATGAAGAAAGAATGGTAAAAAAATTATATGTTAATGATGTAAATGGAACCAGAAATAGAGGAAGACCGAGGAAAACGTGGCACGATCAAATAAATCAAATATTGAATGTCGGCCATGTGAGGAGTCAGATAAATCGACGCGCGTGCATGACACGATGTATGAATGTTGAGGAAGCGAGAGAAATATGTCAGGAAAGAAAAGTGCGGCAGTCCATTCTTTCTGCCTACCTCTTCGGGGAGACGGCGTGATGGTTAGTTAGTTAGTTAGTTACGTATACTTTCTTAACAATTCTTTCTCCATCCATGCGCTCCATATGTCCGAACCAACGCAGCGATCTTTTTGTAATTTTGTTCATAATACCTTCTTCCGCTCTACATTCCTTATTATATCAGCATTTGAGATTCTGTCGTATATTGTTCAACCACATATACGTCTTAGGGACCTCATTTCTACCGCATTTATTCTGCTCTCATCCTTTCTCTTTTTTTATTTATTAATAATAATAATAATAATAACATGCTAACTTTTAAAGCGCCGTTTTTGTGATGTAATCACCTCAAGGGCGCATTATGACGTGTTTTAAATCTAAATGTGAACGCTGCATCTGATTGATATTAGCGATCGATTAGAAAGCATAATAGAACCAAATATGGAAGTTTTAAATTGGGTATAAAATATGAAAAAGACGGGTTTTAGCCGTGATGGGAAATTTGAAAAAGATATCTTACACATCATACATTATTACATACTTCTTTTTTTATTTATAACATATATTTTCGGTTAAATTTCGTGATAAAATGTATCAATGAAAGCGAAAATGACCATTCTTAATGAAATTCTGGTCCCAACCCTTATGTATGGAAGCGAAGCATGGAGCTGGCAGAAGAAAGATGAGAGCAGAATAAATGCGGTAGAAATGAGGTCCCTAAGACGTATGTGTCGTATTACGATGTACGAAAGAATCTCAAATGCTGATATAATAAAGGAATATAGAGCCGAAGAAGGTATTATGAACAAAATTATGAAAGGATCGCTGCGTTGGTTCCGACATATGGAGCGCATAGATGGAGAAATAACGGTTTAAAAGTATAAGTTAACGATGTAGATGGAGTACGTGGTCGAGGCAGACCGAGGAAAACATGGCATGACCTAATTAATCAAATATTAAAGGTTGGTCATGTTAGATGTAAAAAAGCTAAAATGGCAGTGCACAATGGTGTTCTTGTACCGACCCTTATGTATGGAAGCAAAACATGGAACTGGCAAAAGAAGGATGAAAGTAGAATAAATGCAGTAGAAATGAGATCTCTTAGACGAATGTATGGATACTCTGTGTATGATAGAGTGTCGAATGAAAATGTAAGGAATGAATGCGGTGCAAATGATGGTGTTATGATCAAAATAATGAAAGTATCATTAATACGGTTTGGCCTACCCATTCGGGGAGACGGCGTGATGGGTAGTTAGTTAGTTAGTTGGTCAAGCTAGAAGACGAAAGAATTGACGTTGCTGTATGACTCGTTTAATGAATGTGGAGGAATCTAGAGAGGTGTGTCACGATAGATTAGTGAGGCGGTTCATTCTCTCAGCCTACGCTTGCAGGGAAACGGCGTGATGGTTTGTTTGTGAGTTTGAACAAAACATTTGTTTAAAGTATTTTTCGTTGGATGAATTTTCCCAAAGAAATTAACATTTAATTTGATTAAATAATTAACTTGGCTTGCAGCCAAGTATGCAGAAAATCTCGATATTTTAGTAAACTGAATACAACGATATTTGCATTTTGGTTATTTTATATGTTCACTTATGTACCAAAGTGTTTAACTAACTAATTAACTAACCATCACGCCGTCTCCACGAAGGGGTATGCAGAAAAAATGGACTACCAAACTTTTCTTTCCTGACATATTTCTCTCGCTTCCTCATCATTCATACATCGTGTCATGCACGCGCGTTGAATTATCTGACTCCTCACATGGCCGACATTCAATATTTGATTTATTTGATCGTGCCATTCCTCGGTATTCCTCTATCTCTAGTTCCATATACATCGTTGACATATGACTTTTTTATCATTCTTTCTTCATTCATTATTTCCATGTGTCCAAACCATCTTAATGATCTTTTCAATATTTTGTTCATAACACCATCATTCGCACCGCATTCACTTCTTATATTTTCATTCGACACTCTATCATACACAGAGTATTCACACATTCGTCTAATAGATCTCATTTCTACTGCATTTATTCTACTTTCATCCTTCTTTTACCAGTTGCATACTTCGCTTCCATACATAAGGGTCGGTAGAAGAACACCATTGTGCATTGCCATTCTAGATTTTTTTAATAGGTTTTTGTTTACGATGACAACTTTAAGTGCACCATTCACTTTGTTGCCTGCCCCAACCCTTCTTCCAATATCCCTCTCCACTTCTAATCTTCACGATACAAATCATGCCCCAGCATAAACCATCAACTCACCGAATCACCTTCCAACAATGTTCCCATTAGACGTAAGAGTAATAACCACTGCCTGCCCCAACCCTTCTTTCAATATCCCTCTTCACTCGCCCATCTTTTGTAAACATACTTCCTAAATACACGAACTCATCTACTTGCTCTAAATTTTCACCATTGACGCTAATGTTGCAGACTGTCATGATTTCTTATTTTTCAAAAATCATTACCTTGGACATATTAACATTCACCAGGACTTGTAGTTCATGCTCGTTGTCTGCAAGTAGGACAGCGTCATCCGCATACAATAGACAGCTAACTGACACTCCACTCATTTTGGCACCTACATCTAACCCTTTCAGCTCTTTCATTAAAAAATTATGATCATTACCCCATAATATCAATCCCGACATATTTTCAAACCATCTTAAACTTGCAAACAGCGAACCATGCACGTACGTGGATTTTTCCTACTTCTGACTATCCCAAGCTTATGTCAGTTCTAATGGACTATATATTCGAGTAGTATAAATATTTATAAACTATCTAGGAATCAAACTAAACAAGTTTATTTGTAAATGTATCAATAAAGACACATCAACGCATCTTAATTAACAAACCAAATGGCGTCTCTCCTGGGGGGTAAGCAGAAAAGACATCTAAAACTTTCCCTGAAGGGGTATGCAGAATAATGGACCATCAAACTGTTCTTAACTAACTAACCATCACGCCGTATCTCCGAAGGGGTAGGCAGAAAGAATGGACTGTCACACTTTTCTTTCCTGACATATTTCTCTCGCTTCCTCAATATTCATACATCGTGTCATGCACGCGCGTCGATTTCTCTGACTCCTCACATGGCCGATTCAATATTGGATTTATTTGATCATGCCACGTTTTTCTCGGACTTCCGATTCTATTTCTAGTTCCATTTACATCGTTAACATATAAGTTTTTTACCATTCATTCTTTCCATATGTCCAAACCATCTTAATTTTCCATTCATTATTTTGTTCATAACACCAATATTCGCACCGCATTCACTTCTTATATTTTCATTCGACACTCTATCATATAGAGTATCCACGCATTCGTCGTTTAAGAGAACTAATTTCTAATGCATTTATTCTGTTTTCATCCTTCTTTTACCAGTTCCATGCTTCGCTTCCATACATAAGGGTCGGTAGAATAATACTATTGTGCACTGCCATTCTAGGTTTTTTGGATAGGTTTTTGTTTGCGATGACAACTTTAAGTGCAGCATTCACTCTATTGCCTGCCCCAACCCTTCTTTCAATATCCTTCTCAACTCTCCCATCCTTTGTAAACATACTCCTTAGATAATCAAATTCATCCATTTGTTCCAGATTTTCCCCGTTTACACTAATGTTGCAGACTGTCATGTTTACTTCTTTTTCGAAAATCATTACCTTGGACTTATTTAAATTCATTATCAAATCGTATCGCTTGCATACCTCATACATACTATTCACCAGGGCTTGTAGTTCATGCTCGTTGTCTGCATGTAGCACAACGTCGTCCGCATACAACAAACAGCTTATTGACACAAGGTTCATTTTTGCACCTGCATCCAACCCTTTCAGCTCTTACATAAAAATATATTTCAAATTCTGGAAAGAGTTCTGCCTCACTGACGTTAACATATTTGGGATCCTTCTGATCATTTTTAATTTCATAATATCAATATTTTATTTTTGTTACACCATTTTGTATTTAAATGTTTTTCATTTGTCATGTCTTATTTGTGTACTTGTATATTAAAAATAAATAAATAAATAAATCCAACCAATCCCTAGGATCGAAAGTAAGAATAAAAAATTGATAAAGGCACTCACCTCTTCAACGGACTTTTTGGAGTACTCGTTCATCGAGAGCACCCACAGCTGCAGCAGATCATTGACCACGACCAGATCGCTGTAGAGCCAGGCCAGGAGCTGGTTGGTCCATCGCGTGGCCGCCTGGTCTGGTCCGGAGCACGTCGGCGGCTGGTGATGCACCCCGAGCCCCGACAGATTCCTCTGGACGTCCGGGCCCGGCGACATACGCGAGAGCCGCTTCTTAATGGGAGGCGTTGCCCCAACTTTCACCACACCCGCACTTGCTTTGATAACTTTATTAACCTTTGCCACATCCTTGCTGGTGTCTTTAACTTCTTCCACAACAACTTTGGCAGTCTTTTCTGCTTCTTTTGCTTTAGCTGCTTCATCGCTGGCGGTTTTGTCTTGACGCGCTCTGTATTTCTTGTAGAGGAATTTGATTAAATAGGCTACGGCGAGCGTGAAGACGAGCCAAAAGAAGGCAAGCATGACGAGGTTGTCCATGGCGACGTCCGCGTAGGAGTAGTCGAAGCTACAGATGAGGTCGTCTACGGCTTCTGCGAGATCGGCCATGACTTTCCATGGCTGTGAGAGGGGGCTGTGCGCCTGGTGGCGGCCTGGCGGAGACTCCATGGCGCGCGGGCCGAGCGGGGCGCCTGAAAAGGGGGGACCTTTACACTATTTCTGGACGCATTCCCGCCATACAGCGTGCTCCGATACATAGATACAAAACAATAACATATGTTTAAAAAAAATACCGACCTAAGGTCCATTTACACTAGACAATAACCGTAACGGCACTGACGTAGCCTTGAAGTAGTTAGTGAAAGTACGCTCAGAAGGCAAATATTCTTAATTCTGGAGAGTATTCTGTCTTCCTAATGTTGAACCATCTGTCATGCGTTTCTGGTACATAATATATTATTTTACCTGTTCTCAATAGATGCCTTAAAAATAAATTTTGTAATGTCTGTTGATTAAATAAACTGATTTGATTTGATTCTATTTGAATCTAACCGACTTCTATTTGAATATCTCAATTGCTATAATAAAATCGCCGTCGGGAGAGTTTATAAGTGTCAGTTTTACGTCTGCGCGTATCTTATCAACTCTCCCGACGGCGAATTTATTATATATAGTATTTGAAAAAAAATCGTGCCGTTACGGTCGCTGTCCAGTGTAAATAGACCTTTATCTTGCGAAAAAGCACTAAGTAAAAATTACTACTTCTGAGAAAATTGAAGTTTAAAGTTTGTAAGGATATAACAATTTTTTTATACTAAACATTACGAAGCCAATTTGAAAAAATGGTATATTGATCTATTAACTACATTTTAATTAATGGTTTAATGAATATTAACTGAACTATCAGCACATTTTTTTCAAATTTAATAGTGGATTGACATGACTTGGTGCATTTTCGCTGTTACATAATACCACAGTAAGGTATTCAAATTGTACCTACTATAGTCACTTTGTGAGAAATGTTTTTTTCTTCAATTAAAAAAGTTATGCAATAATTTTATCTTATGTACAGTACCTATTACATTAGGTAAAATAATAATTAATTTGTAAAAAGAGAATAAAAAGAGAATAGAAAGAAAATAATAATTGCCACGTTTGCCCCTGAGTGAAGCATGTAGACTTCACTCACTAGACATCTCCAGGATATCATGTCGCCAACCAACAATCTCACCGTTTTTCAAGTCAGTACTGCTCCATAAACTCCGCCGAATACATCCGAAATATTGTTATTGATAATTTATCATCAAAAATTTATCCTGGGAATTTGCATTAAGTCACTTGGTGCAGCCGCCACAAGCGCCCAAAATCGATCCTCCTTCAGAGGAACACTCCGGGCCACACAAATCATGCCCCCGCATAAACTAACAACCCACCAAATCACCTTCCAACAATGTTCCCATCAGACGTAAGAGGAATAGCCACAAGATCTGAACCTCTGTAAGCCACAAGATCCAAGTCCATTCGTATTAATAATTTAATATGGACTTTTACATCATTGTTCAAGAAACATTAGATCACAAAAATAATCACGCTGTACATGAACGCGATACGGCTCCGCCCATTAAGCTATGTTTAATCTCCGACCGTTCGTCAAACTATACAATTAGTGAGAGGTAATCTTCTAGCGCCAGTTAAGCCGGGATCGTTCATCAGAGATAGCTATATTGGTACCATTCGCTGGGTTCAGAAATATCACAGGCCACACACATACACACACACACAAACACAGAGACACACACACACACACACACACACACACACGGCGGGCGGGCACAGAGGATAGAATGGATCTGTTTTCATAATTTCCACATTTTAATCTCAATAATTATTTTATCTAAAAAAATATTCAGCTGTCACTCAAAAAAAAAAAATTAAAAATAAATAGACGTAATATAATAACTAGCTAACCATCACACCGTCTCACTGAAGAGGTAAGCATAAAAATTGGACTGCCACAATTTTCTTTCCTGACATATTTTTATCGCTTCCTCAACATTCAAACATCGTGTCACGCACGCGGGTCGATTTCTCTGACTTCTCACGTGGGCGACATCTAATTCAATATTTGATTTAGATGATCGTGCCACGTTTTCTACTGTTATCGCTGCTTTGGTTCGGACATATAGACGGCATGAATGGAGAAAGAATGGTTAAGCATACGTTAATGATGTAAATGGAGTACGGAGCCGAGGTTGACCGAGGAAAACATGGCATGAACAAATAAATCAAACACGAACTAACTAACTAGCTAACCATCACGCCGTTTCCCCGGAGGGGTAGGCAGAGAGGATGGATCGCCACATTGATCTATCCTGATAACTCTCGCGCCTCTTCTACATTCTCACATCGTGACATGCACGCTCGCCGAATGTTCCTACTTCGAACGTGGCCGCCTTTCAGTAATTGATTAATTTGGTCATGCCATGTTTTCCTTGGCCTTCCTCGACTTCTTTTTCCATTCACACTACTTTTATATATCTTTTTAACCATCTTCCCTCATCTATTCGTTCCATATGTACAAACCATCTTAGTGACCCTTTCTTGATTCATCAAACACATTATGACCAAATAATATTCCAAGTCGGAAAAATCGACGAACGTGCATTTTACGATGTATAAATGTGGAAGAAATTCGAGAGGTGTGTCATGATAGAGCAGTGTGGTGGTGCATCGTCTCTGCCTACCCCTGCGGAGAAACGGCGTGATAGTTAGTTAGTTAGTATTATATCTGAAGACCATCGAGGCCGAGTGGTAAGTGCTTTGAATGCCACCCCGATGGTTCCGGGCTCGATTCCCGGCGATGGCAGTGTGATTGTCACACTTTCTTTGGTCTGGTGCAGAATTCACGTGACAATAAAATGGCGACAGATTAGCTACCTATCACATGTCACGAGAATCACTATGATAGCTATAATACCCTTTACATCGATTTGGCTCATGCTGTCATGATGTAAAGAGCGATTCAACAAAATAATAATAACAAAATGGTGCATTTAAAGTTGTCATCACAAACAAAGTTGTTGAAAAATGTTGCCTATCCAAAAAAGCTAGGATGGCAGTGCATAATGGTGTTCTTGTGCCGACCCTTATGTATGGAAGTGAAGCATGGAACTGGCAAAAGAAGGATGAAAGTAGAATAAATGCAGTATAAATGAGATCTCTAAGACGAATGTGTGGTAAATCTGTATATGATAGAGTGTCAAATGCAAGTATAAGAATGAAAGTGTTATGAACAAAATAATGAAAGGGTCGTTAAGATGGTTTGGACACAGGGAAAGAATGAGTAAAGACAGAATGGTGAAGAAGCTATATGTAAACGAAATGAACGGAGCTAGAAATAGAGGAAGACCGAGGAAAACGTGACACGATCAAATCAATCAAATATTAAATGTCGGTCACGTGAGGAGTCGGAAAAATCGAAGTGCGTGGATGACGAGGTGTGGGAATGTAGAGGAAGCGAGAGAAGTATGTCAGGACAGAACAGTGTAGCGTTCCATTATTTCTGCCTACCCCTCCAGGAGACGGCGTGATGGTTAGTTAGTTTAGTTATAATATTTGTTGATTTGAAAAAAGTAATTTATGGAAGCGAAGCATGGAACTGGCAGAAGAAAGATGAGAGCAGAATAAATGCGGTAGAGATGAGGTCCCTAAGACGCATGCGTGGTAGAACGATATACGACAGAATCTCAAATGCAGGTATTATGAACAAAATTATGAAAGGATCGCTGCGTTGGTTCGGACATATGGAACGCATGGATGGAGAAAGAATGGTTAAGAAAGTATACGTTAATGATGTAAATGGGGTACGAAGTCGAGGCAGTCCGAGGAAAACATGGCATGACCAAATTAATCAAATTTTAAAGGTTGGTCATGTTAGAAGCCGGAGGAATCGACGTGCGTGTATGACTCGTTGTATGAATGTGGAGGAAGCTAGAGAGGTTTGCCAGGATAGAGTAGTGTGGCGGTCCATTCTCTCTGCCTACCCCTGCGGGGAAACGGCGTGATGGTTTGTTTGTTTGTTTGCAAAAAGTATATTTATGATCTCGTAGATAAGAGTATTACTTGTTTAATGGCAACCAATTATGCATTGATTTAATAGTGTGGCCTTGTGAAAAACCCCTTATTCATACAAAGTACGAAAAATAAATATGTGTATATAATTTTTGTACTAAAACCACGATTAGCATACAAAGTGTTGTAGGGCAAGCCGCATAACAGACGTGTTAGTAGTGCTCTTGCCGCAAACCAGGCGCAGGACAAAATCGATTCAAGTTTGGCGCCAATTTTTTTATATTACGCTCTTAGCCCCACGTTGGGTGCCAAGAAAATTTAATTCTTTTTGTTACTAACGGTTATTTATAGGCAGATTTTTTTATTTAAATAAACTGTCCGACACATAAGTGGATGCGGGACATACCCGTAGAAGGAAAAAAGTAGATTAAAAATAAAATAATTTACTTAGGAAATTCAAAATAACTTTGTTTAATCCACTTATTATCAAAAACCACGACATGTTTCGGAGGATACCTCCATCTTCAGGTGTAAAAATATAATAAAAACTAAACAAAGAAAGACTAATATAAAAACGCATTTTAAATTCGATACAATGCGTATGTGGAGACTGGCATCCCGTAGCCCTTAAAATCTTAAGTGTAAGTCCCGGAAGGACGACGGACAGGTCTAGGAAGTGTACAAACGAGGCTGACGAAAGGGCGTGGCTGCACCCTATAACACCCTCGGGTATGAGAATGTTGGTCACCGACCGACTGCCAGAACCAACCTACCTCTGGTGACACCGGTGTGAAGAGCAATTAGTCTGCTGAACGCGGTCTCCTCGGAAATCGACATTTTACATATTAAGTGCGTTCAGAAGACAAACTCTCTTGACTTTAGAGAGTATCTTGTATTCCTAATGTAGAACCATCTCTCATGCGTTCCTGGTATTATATATTATATTTTACCTGTTCTCAATAGATACCTCTTATTTTTTCAATTTGATTTATTTGATTTTATGTATGGAAGTGAAGCATGTAACTGGCAAAATAAGGATGAAAGTAAAATAAATGCAGTAGAAATGAGATCTCTAAGACGAATGTGTGGTAAATCTGTATATGATAGAGTTTCAAATGCAAGTAAAAGAAGTGAATGCGGTGGGAATGAAAGTGTTATGAACAAAATAATGAAAGAGTCGTTAAGACGGTTTGGACACATGGAAAGAATAAGTGAAGACAGAATGGTGAAGAAGGTATATGTAAACGACGTGAACGGATCAAACGATCACGGCACGATCAAATCAATCAAATTTTAAATATCGGCCACGTGAGGAGTCGGAGAAATCGACATGCGTGCATGACAAGATGTATGAATGTAGAGATAGCGAGAGAAGTATGTCAGGAAAGAACAGTGTGGCATTCCATTATTTCTGCCTACCCCTCCGGGGAGACAGCGTGATGGTAAGTTAGTTAGATTTTATTTGAATAGAATAAATTCTTGTTTTTTTAAAAATGCATTATGTCATCGCTGTAAGAAGTTTGAATAGGTTTTTTTTCGGCGAAAACTAGCTGCTTAAGTATGCAAAAAAAAACATTATAATTTATAGCACAGTCGACAATATATTGTAATATTTTTAAATATTGTTTGGTAAAATTGATTGGACAGGTTCTGATGTCACCAATTTATATTTTAAAAATAATAAAAACTCTATAAGTAAATGGCGGGTTCATCTCATTGTAAATAATAATAAAATGACCGTCACACCGTCTCCGGAGGGATAGGCAGAAACGATGTCCCGAAATAGAGGACATCGTTCGGTGGAGTAGATTCAGAAGACACTGGGGGGACCATGTAGCCAGAATGGATAGTGACAGACTCGCATATACAGCCGCTTACGAAATCCCTTCCAGACACCGTCCACCTGAAAGTCCACCTAAGAGATGGAGGAACAGCTGTTCCTCATCATCCGAGCCGAGATTAACAGAAGAAAAAGAAGAAGAAGAAGAAGATGCCCCATCACACTCGTTTATCCTGACATTCTTGACCTGAAAAAAATTAACACCCAAATGGATAGCTCGTCTAATTTCCAATAATTGGTAGTCCAGCATACCCAGCAAGAAATCAGTTGGGTACAGCCAGGGGTAATAACCGTTTTCTTTGAGGTACAAAAAACGTATGGAAGCAAAAAATGGAACTGGCAGAAGAAGGATTACAGCAAAATTAATGCGGTAGAGATGAGATCCTTGCCGATTTCTTCTATTTTGTGCAGACCCCCTGCTTTTCTTAAATGTTTTTTTTTTTTAACAAATTCATCTATAACTATAAATATAATTGTATCTCAATAGAGACGAAGATGCAAATTGGAAACTGAATATGGTTGATCAAGGTGTTTACAGGACTTATGACCTGTCATTGGTTGGGTTAAGCGCACGCTTTATGTAATTACAACATTCCCCATTCCACCTTTGTTTATGACCATGTATGACAAATTTTTGGAAGTTTGATAACCCACGGTGGGTGAAATCCAGTATTCGTATACAAGTATAAGTATACATTCACAAAAAATATTATAACTATAAAAATTGTTTTTGAAGCTGACACAGAGCTAAATCGGGCCGAATAAAATCCGGAATTCGTTGTCGACTTTTAAAAAAAAACTTTTTTGGGAAATTAGGGCGATCGAGATCTTCGGCTTTTTTATTGAGGAGAATCTGTATATGGACAATTGTATGAAAGAGCTGAAAGGGTTGGATGTAGGTGCCAAAATGAGCGGAGTGTCGGTAAGCTGTCTCTTGTATGCGGATGACGCTGTCCTACTTGCTGACAACGAACATGAACTACAAGTCCTGGTGAATTGTATGTATGAGGTATGCATGCGAAATGATCTGAAGATGAATGTTAATAAGTCCAAGGTAATGATTTTTGAAAAGGAAGAAACCATGACAGTCTGCAACATTAATGTGAATGGTGAAAATTTGGAGCAAGTAGTTGAGTTTGTGTATTTAGGTAGTATGTTTACAAGAGATGGGAGAGTGGAGAGGGATATTGAAAGAAGGGTTGGGGCAGGCAACAAAGTGAATGTTGCACTTAAAGTTGTCATCGCAAACAAAAACCTATCCAAAAAAGCTAGAATGGCAGTGCACAATGGTGTTCTTCTACCGACCCTTATGTATGGAAGCGAAGCATGGAACTGGCAAAGGAAGGATGAAAGTAGAATGAATGCAGTAGAAATGAGATCTCTTAGACGAATGTGTGGATATTCTATTTATGATAGAGTGTCGAATGAAAATATAAGAAGTGAATGCGGTGCGAATGATGGTGTCATGAACAAAATAATGAAAGGATCATTAAGATGGTTTGGACATATGGAAAGAATGAATGAAGAAACAATGGTAAAAAAATTATATGTTAATGATGTAAATGGTACCAGAAATAGGGGAAGACCGAGGAAAACGTGGCACGATCAAATAAATCAAATATTGAATGTCGGCCATGTGAGGAGTCAGAGAAATCGACGCGCGTGCATGACACGATGTATGAATGTTAAGGAAGCGAAAGAAATATGTCAGGAAAGAAATGTGTGGCAGTCCATTCTTTCTGCCTACCCCTTCGGGGAGACGGCGTGATGGTTAGTGAGTTAGTTAGTTAGCTAAAAAAAATAAAGGTCGCCAACGATTTCGACCATCCGACATGAGATCCATTATCGTGGACCCCCATTTTTATTTCATAGACCCCTTGTAAGTTGTCGTAGGCCCCTAGGGATCTATATAGACCACTTTGGGAATCACTGCCTTAAACGAATGTGTGATGTTCTCGGAAATAGACTTCTTCCGAAGTACATTCAGAAGACAAATACTCTTGACTTTAGAGAGTATCTTGTCTTCCTTATGTCGAACCATCTCTCATACATTCCTGGTATTAGATATGCATAATAATTTTACCGGTATTCAATAGGTATCAAACTTTGATATTGTTTGTAATGTCTGTTGAGAAAATAAGACTTAGAATCACACGTTCGTTTAAAAAGTAACGTTTTGAGTCTTGATCTAAACTCTGGTGGGTTCTCAATGCATTTGATGTCTGAGGAAGATGGTTCCAGGCTGAATATAATCTGACCATTGCAATGTAGACTGCCTCGCATTCAGGCTCTGGGCGATGCAGAGTTCAGATACACAAGCTAATGAAAGAGGCTATTCAACAATCCATTCCACGAAACATATAATTGCATTAAAATATTCGAAAACAGATATTCCCAAAGTGTTTATTAGGTTAATATTCTTCTTCTTCTTGTTCTGATTGTAGATCTTGCGATCTGTTTATGCAGTATATCAACCGTCTTCCTGTGATGAAGACGACCAGCCTCTTCTTCATCTCTTTGGTGGACGACGGTCATCTGGAGTCTCGTGCATCACGTTCTTAGGAATTCTTGCTGGATCCATTCTCTATTTACTATTTATTCATTTAGGTAAATCGAATGAATTAATTGAAATCATTGATTGAAGTTCATTTTAAATAATAATTAAATAAAACGATGTTTTTAAACTATTTCCACTTTTGTCGTTGTTTTGACAGACACCGGTTTCGCCAGGCTCGCTGGCATCGACAGGCTTTTCCAAAACCAAAAGTGGACGCCAACAAAACGGACCATATTACATTTAAATAAAAAAAAGCAAAGGCAGACACAGTAAAGACCAAACAAGTTTTGAGGACTTCCGAAAGGAAGACACTGAGGACGATGGGAGACAAGACACTGAGGGATCGCGTGAGGAACACCAGAATAAGAGAGATATGTGAGGTTGAGGATATTATAAGATGGAGCAGACAGGAAAAAAGGGACTGGTACGGTTATGTTCAAAGAATGGACACCACCAGACTCCCCTATATTGCACTACATAATCAGCCTCGTGGGACTCGTCCTCGTTGAAGACCTCCTAAAAGATGGAAGGACAGCTGGGAATCTACCTCACAGGAGGAGCAACACTCTGGAGAACATACCACATAGGTCTACAACAAGGAAGAAGAAGAAGACATTTTCTAACTGACTAACAAACTAACTAACTAACTAACCATCACGCCGTCTCCCCTAAGGGGTAGGCAGAAAGAATGGACTGTCACACTTTTCTTTCCTGACATATTTCTCTCGCTTCCTCAACATTCATACATCGTGCCATGCACACGCGTTGATTTTTCAGACTCCTCACATTGCCGACATTCAATATTTGATTTATTTGATCGTGTCACGTTTTCCTCGGTCTTCTTCTATTTCTGGTTCCATTAACAAATATTTTTTTTACCATTCTTTCTTTCCATATGAACAAACCATCTTAATGATCCTTTCATTATTTTGTTCATAACACCATCATTCGCACAGCATTCACTTCTTATATTTTCATTCGACACTATCGTACACAGAGCATCGCACATTCGCCTAAGAGATATCATTTCTACTGCATTTATACTACTTTCATCCTTCTTTTGCCAGTTCCATACTTCGCTTCCATACATAAGAAGACATTTAAATTCTATCATATATCGTTTTCCTGCACATTCTTCGTTTTATTTAACCGTCGCGTTGCCATGCGGTAAATTGAGTTTCCACTGCCAATTTAAAGTTGATTTTCTTAAAACCTATGGACCCTAATATTATAAAAAAAATTGTAATCCTCCATTGAAGTGTTTTCAATATTTCGTAATAAAAAAAAAAGCAAAAAATTACTTCCTTCATCCCAAAAAAAAATATTTTCTAAGACTGCCCTCACCTTCATTCGTGTTAAGGTAGAATTTGTTTTGCTAATATTTACAACTTTATCAAAAGTGACAAATACTTACTCGCTGTTTTGAACGTATTATAAATTATATCTTTGACCTTTTCAATAGGTACGTAATAATACCGACTGGATGAAAACGCAGCACGTAAGTTAATAATATCAGAACTGTGAAAATATTAACACTTTACCAAAAGGGACAAATATTAATACGTACTCGTTGTCTTGAACGTACTATACATTTTGCCTAGGTGCCTTTATCTTCGCCCCGCCGGCCCGGCGTGCAGACAAGTTTCGACCCGATTTTTAGTCGCCCGTATGCTATGACGCATTACATATCAGAAATCGCATGGTTCCAGAAAAAAATTAATAATGATATGTTTTTCAAATAATCCATGTATGTTATAGATATCGATCTATTCCTAATGAAATTCCCTACAAGATGACATAAATTAAATTTTGATTCATCTAGTCATATGCTTGATATTTAGATAAAGTTAGCGGTAAACTGAACTTACCACATGGGAGCAAGCGTTTTGTTTTGAACACGGTACGTTAAGGGTTAATTATTAATTTAAATTAAACATGGTTTTATGGCTTCGACCGGTTTCGGAAGATGACAGCGAGCTTCAGATTAAACTATAATAAATATTTATTTTAAATGATTTTTTATTTCATTAGTTAGAATATTAAAAAAACGAATTAGTAAGAATCTTAAAATTGGATTGTACTCGATGGTCCACGTGGTCTATATCTGGTTAAGGACACAAGTATTAAAGTCGACATTAGGTCAGAAATCAGGCCGATGGAAAACCAGTCTTGCAAATGGAGAAGGCTGAGGTCACACCGACGGAGACACAGTCACGACACCCGTACGGATGACGGATGTATAAGACTCAATGCTCTATCCAACGGCATTTCTCTTGGGTATGCTGGGGTATAACTCCCTCCAACTGAGGAGGGAAGGATTAATGACAACACATTTTTTCAAACTGATTCTGGGCTCTATTGAGAACCCCTATGTTCTGGAGCAAATAGGTCTTTTTGTTCCTGATAACTACCTGCGACACGCCGACATCAATTGTTCTTTACTCCGTCACGCAGTATTATTCGCAGAACCAACCTGCCTTTGGTGATGCCAGTAGGAAGAGCGATTCGGACGTTGAGTCTAATCATCTCGGATTTGGACATTTTCAGTGTCAGTGAGGTAGTATTCATAAAAAAATATTACAAATTCTGGAAAGAGTACTGCCTCACTGACGTCGACTTATTTGGATTCCTTCTGATATGTATGATTTTTGGTCTCATGGTGATTTATCTTATATCTGTAACACCGTTTTGTGTCCAAATGAGTCGCCTAAATGTTTTTCGTTTGTAATGTCTCATTTTGGGTATCATGTATAAATAAATTAATAAATAAATCTTCTTATTCTTCTTAGATAGCCCAACAGTCCATATCAAGCCTTAGCCTCCAGTATTCTTCGCCTCCAACTCCTCCTGTCTTCCGCTTCGACCCCATCTCTCCCAACTCCATCCTCCCATCGCAGCCTTGGTCGTCCAATTGGTCTTTTACCACTTGGGTGCCACCCCAGAAATCTTTTTAGGGTTCGCGATGATGGCATTCTCTGCACCTGACCTGTGTGGAGAGACTGGGAGCTTTGTAAATATGGTATAGCTCGTCATTATGCCGCACTCTCCAGCCTGCACCGTCACTCACAGGTCCCAGAATTGTCCCCTGCGCAGCACCCTTCTCTCAAAAGTATCCAGTCGCTCTGCGGATTTCGCTGTCATTGTCCACGCCTCACACCCATAGGTCACTACTGTTCGGATGATTGTTTTATACAGGGTGATTTTGGTTTTCCAGTGTACGTTTCTTGATTTGAGCGCTGGTAGTAGAGAGAAGAATGTTTTGTTGCCAATTATGATTCTTCTTTCTATTTCCTTGTGATCTTCGTTTTCTTTTAATATAGACGAGCCCAGGTAAGTGAAGTCCTCCACCATCTTTATAGTTGTATCTAATCTTATAAATGGCGCTAGTGTAGATTGAACTAAAATATGTGAAATATTTCTCAACATAGTAGCATATATACATCTTTCAAAAATAATTATGAGACGTGGTGGTCGTAAGAAGGACGGAATGGGAAAAGTTGTATTACATAAAGCGATCGCTTAACCCAACCAATGACAGGTCATTAGTCCTGTAAACGCCTCAACCACCATATTCTGTTTCCAAATAATTTGCATCTTCGTCTCTATTGAGATACAATTAATCCTCAAAGTTTTATAATTAAACAGTTTATAATGTTGAAGTATCATAGTGTTTCGGCCAAAACAATGGACTATTTCAAATATCAAGGACGGAAAGAGGAGAGAGAAAAAAATGTCAATACCATAAAGCCCCGGAAACTGAAAAACTTGTTTATATGATGGTTGTGCATACCAATGTGGGGAGTTCTGGTTCCAACACTTATGTATGGAAGCGATGCATGGAAGTGGCAGAAGAAATATTAGAGCAGAATAAATGCGGTAGAGATGAGGTCCCTAAGACGTATGTGTGGTAGAACGATGTACGACAGAATCTCAAATGCTGATATTAGAAAATAATGTAGAGCGAAAGAAGGCATTATGAACAAAAGTATCAAAGGATCGCTGCGTTGGTTCGTACATATGGAGCGCATGGGTGAAGAAAGAATGGTTAAAAAAGTATACGTTAACGATGTAAATGGAGTACACAGTCGAGGTAGATCGAAGAAAACATGGCATGACCAAATTAATCAAATATTAAAGGTTGGTCATGTCAGAAGCCGGAAGAATCGATGTGCGTGTATGACTCGCTGTATGAATGTGGAGGAAGCTAGAGAGGTATGTCAGGATAGAGTAGTGTGGCGGTCCATTCTCTCTGCCTACCCCTGCGGGGAAACGGCGTGATGGTTTGTTGTTTTTGTTTGTTGTTGTTGTGCATACGACAAAAAGGCGCTTTGTTGACAGAGTCTAACATCGGCTTTAATATAAAGTTACACGATAAAGCAATTAATCCGATGTTACTAGTACACTTTATGTAATAGCGATACAATAATCTATCTCAAGTAGCGAGATCCAATAGTTTATGCCACTATTTTGATAATCTCAAGAGATTCTCAACAAATACAGGATGTTTTTTTTGCAACATTGTTTCTACAGACTGTCAATTTGACAGTTGACAGTTGATTTGTAGTGAGTACGTTTTGCCATTTCGCCAGTAATAGACTGACGTCATTACAGCGCTTGTGAACTGTGCAAATTTATTTTGAAAACTATGGTAAACCTTATCGTGCACTACGTCCCGCCAAACTTATCGTGCACTACGTCCATTTTACGGTCGACATAATCGTCCATCCGAGCAAGTTATTTGGAAGACCATGGATCCTTTTCGTACCACGTACGCTCTAGTGGATAATACGCATCCACAAAGACGACAATTGTCGAAAATTTGACTTCACGATTGCGCTTCATTGGAGCTAGCCGTGGCGCTCATATGCCCGAAATCATATTTAAACAATAATGGCATAAAATTATCTATTAAATAAAGCCAATATCATAGACATTCACATTATTTTAATGTTTTTTTTCTCTCTCAATAAACTGATAGCCTTAAAACCTTCGAAACATGTCGAGAAAAATAAACTCAAAAGTGGAAAAAAAACAATGTATTTTCATTTATAATAATAATTTAAATATCAGCCACACGCATACAGGTATGTGAAGCCTGGAGTTGACAGAAGAAGGATGAAAGTAGTATAAATGCCCTAGAAATGAGGACACTAAGATGAATCTGCAGAAAAAAATAAATCTCAAAATTGACTTATGTATAAAGCATTTAAAATTTGTAAAGATATACCGGAGGGTGTCAAAAGTGTGCAGAGCATAAACTAATTTAGAATAGAAATAAATAAATATGTGAACAAAATGTAACTTTATATGGATGTGTATGTGGATTATTAGAATTGAATGTTTAATTGTTTTTATTAGAACGTGTGTTGTGTACGAGTACATGTTGTATTATTTCAAGTAAATAAATAAAAATAATATATGATAGAATATCTAATGATAAAGTTAGAAAGGAATGTAAGGCGGATGAATGCGTCCTAAATAAAATTAAGAAAGGGTCACTAAGATGATTTGGACATATGGAACGAATGGATGAGGTCAAAAAGATCTATACAAAGAGTGTAAATGGAAAAAGAAGTCAAGGAAGGCCAAGGAAGACATGGCATTACCAAATTAATCAAATACTGAAAGGCGGCCATGTTCGAAGTAGGAACAATTGACGAGCATGCATGTCACGATCTGTGAATGTAGAAGATGTGCGAGAGTTTATTGACCGAGCCATAGAGGGCTCCCTCTGCTAACCCGAAGCTGTTATAGGCGCAGCGGCGCCTTTCGTCAGCTTCACTCGTGCACTCCCTAGGCCCGTCCTCCGTCTATGCGGGACTTACGTTAAAATAATAATAATATAAGTATATTTGCAACCAAGGGGGACCCAGACCACATTTCAGCTACGCTACTCTCCCTCGATGTCCCGCCGTACACACATAGCAATGCAACAGCAAAAGAAAATACACAATTGATACATAAATAACATATGTTAGAGAAAGAATAAAAAGAAATAATGCACAGCAGGAGGCACAAGAGGGAGAAAAAATGCAGGATGGGGGAAAGTTGTCAAGATAGAATATTTTGGCGGTTTATCCTCTCCGCATAAAATGGCAAATGGCGTGATGGTTAGTTAATTAGTTAAGACAGCCATGCGCGCGAGTCGAATAGATCAAATGCTGAGAAGACTATAGAGTCTCTGCCTACCCCTCCGGACAAGCCCCGTGGAGGTGAGTTATTCCTTGATAAGTCAGCGGTATCGGAGTGGACGCGTGACCCGAGGCGGCCCTGGATATCGACCATTGTTTTTAATTAAAGATAATTTGCACGACCTTACGCGGTATGCTGACCTGTGCATGGACGTGACAATTAAATACATATACTCGTACACTGATTGACTCAACAACCAAGAGAAAATATATGTGTTGTAAAAAAATCAAACTCACTATGCCTGGGAACCCTTTATTACAATTAGTTTGGTAATCTGACTATGCCAGGGTACCTATTATTGCAGCAAAAACAAAACTAACCATTATTACAGAAAAATGTATGAAATTTTGACTCCCATATTAGTGATTCCCAAAATTACTACGCTTTGGAACCTCTTATTATAGAAATGACTAAATTCACAATGCCTAGGAACCCCGAATTGTAGCGAAAACCAAACTTACTCGGCCTGGGAACTTCTTATTACAACAAAAACAAAACTTGCTATGCCTGGGAACTCCTTATAACACAACTTACTATGCCTTGAGAACCCCTTATTGCAGCAAAAAGCAAAATTACTATGCCTGGGAACTCCTTATCATAACAAAACTTACTATGCCTTGAGAACCTCTTATTGTAGTAAAGAACAAACTTACTATGCCTGGGAATTCTTTATAACAAAATTTACTATGCCTGGGAACTCCTTGTCATAACAAAACTTACTATGCCTTGAGAACCCCTTGTTATAGCAAAGAACAAATATACTATGCCTGAGAACCCCTTAGTGTAACAAAAAGCAAACTTACTAAGCCTGGGAACTCCTTATCGTGATAAAACTTACTATTCCTTGAGAACCCCTTATTGTAGCAAAGAACAAATTTACTATGCCTGGGTACTTCTTATCATTAAAAGAACATACTATGCCTTGAGAACCCAGTATCGTAGCAAAGAACAAACATACTATGCCTGAGAACCCCTTAGTATATAAAAAAAACATACTTACTATGCCTGGGAACTTCTAATCATAATAAAACTAAGTATTCCTTGAGAACCCCTTATTGTAACAAAGAACAAACCTACTATGCCTGGGAATTCCTTAAAACAAAACTTACTATTCCTCTTAAACCCCTTATTGTAGCAAAGAACAAACATACATACTATGCCTGAGAACCCCTTAGTATTGTATAAAAAAAAAGCAAACTTACTATGCCTAGGAGCTCTTTATCATAACAAAACTTACAATGCCTTGAAAACTCCTTATTCAAATCAAATCAAATCAGTTTATTAACTCAAAAGGCATTACAAACAGCAATATTATTATTATACAGCTTATTGTAGCAAAGAACAAACTAACTGTGCCTGAGAACCCCTTAGTATAACAAAACCCCAACTTACTATACCAGGGAACCCGTTACTGCTACAAAAGAATTTTTTTTTACTAGCCTGCGAACCAATTATTATAGCAAAAACTATTATACGTCTGGGAATTGGTAAAAAATTATTATATTAATAGTGAATGACATATTTCGCCTGTCAAAGGCATTATTAAACATTTGACTTTAAACAGGCGAAACATGTCATTTACTTAAAATTAAATAAAGCTTGTATAAAATATACGTTTTGTTCGTATAAATTATGAATAATTTTTTCGTGATAATTTCAAAGAAATTAAATTAAATAAATTGTTTTTATAAGGATTAATTGTATCTCAATAGAGACGAAGATGTAAATGGTTTTCTGGGAACAGAATATGGTGGTCGAGGCGCTTACAGGACTTATGACCTGTCATTGGTTGGGTTAAGCGATCGCTTTATGTTTAACAACATTCCCCATTCCGCCCTTCTTACGACCAAGTGTGACAAATTTTTGGAAGATGTATATATGCTAGAATGCTGCGCTGCACTTCTTATTTTTTAGTTCAATCTACACCAGCGCCATCCATTAAGATTGATCGCTTAACCCAACCAATGACAGGTCATAAGTCCTGTAAGAGCCTCGACCACCATATTCTGTTCCCAGAAAACAATTTACATCTTCGTCTCTATTAAGATACAATTAATCCTTATAAAAAAAAAATTATCCGCAATGGGTAAAATCCAGTATTTGTCTACAAGTATTTGCATACATTCAAAATGTTGTAAATAAATTGTGATATCATAACAGTGTTCCAAATTAAACAAAGCAGTGTTTTAATCAATTAAAAATACATGCGTTATCGTACGCCACTGGCCGCCATGCGCCAGGGATAGGCAGTAGACTTGTAGTTATTGTGTGCCGATTGCCGTCTATGGGCGATGACATCACGGCTATGTCTGGCGCTCAGGGCGTTATCGAAGTTTACTCACTTTTAAATAACAACTCACTAGTTCGAAATTCGAACAAGAAAAAAACTTCAACCGCCTAGAGTTCGAAATTTAAATAACAACAACAACAAACCATCACACCGTCTCTTTGCAGATGCAGGCAGATATAATGCACTGCCAAACTACACTATCCTGACACACCTCTCTAGATTCCTACACATTCATACAGCGAGTCATACACGCGCGTCGATTCTTCCAACTTCTTCTTCTTCATCGATGGCCCTACAGCCCATATCGAGCCTTAGCCTTCAGTATTCTTCGCCTCCAACTCCTCCTCTCCTCCGCTTCGACCCTCCAATCTGACACTCGTAACAATCTTGCCCCATCTCTCCCAACTTCATCCTCCCATCGCAGCTTTGGTCGTCCAATTGGTCTTCTACGACCTTAGTGCCACTCCAGCAATCTTTTTGGGGTTCGCGATGACGGCATCCTGTGCATCAAACATGACCAATATTTAAAATTTTATTAATTTGATCATGCCATGTTTTCTTCGGTCTACCTCGACTCCGTACCCATTTACATCGTTAACGTATACTTTCTTAACCATTCTTTCTCTATCCATGCGCTCCATATGTCCGAACCAACGCAGCTATCCTTTCATAAATTTGTTCATAATTCCTTCATCCGCTCTACACTCCTTTCTAACTAACTAACTAACTAACCATCACGCCGTCTCCCCGAAGGGGTAGGCAGAAAGAATGGACTGCCACACTTTTCTTTCCTGACATATTCTCTCGCTTCCTCAACATTCATACATCGTGTCATGCACGCGCGTCGATTTCTCTGACTCCTCACATGGCCGACATTCAATATTTGATTTATTTGATCGTGCCACGTTTTCCTTGGTCTTCCTCTATTTCTGGTACCATTTACATCATTAACATATAATTTTTTTACCATTCTTTCTTCATTCATTCTTTCTTATATCAGCATTTGACATTCGGTCGTACATCATTCTATCGCATTCGTCTAAATCTCGTCTAAATATAATCTCACATACATCTAAAAGATCTCATCTCTACCGCATTTATTCTGCTCTCATCTTTCTTCTGCCAGCTCCATACTTCGCTTCCACACATTAGGGATGGGACCAGAACTCCGGGGAATGTTGTAATTACATAAAGCATGCGCTTAACCCAACCAATGACAGGTCATAAGTCCTGTAAACGCCTCGACCACCTTATTATGTTTCCAATTTGCATATTCGTCTCTATTGAGATACATTTAATCCTTAAAAATTTTAAATTGATAAATTTGTCAAAAAATCAAAATTAGGAAAGCAGGGGGTCTACACAAAAAAGAAAAAGTCGGCAAGGGGTCTACGGGACAAAATATTTGAAGACCTTAGAGAGGTGTGTCAGGACAGAGCGGTGTGACTTTCAATCCTCTGTGCCTACCCCTCCGAGGAAACGTTTTGATGGTTAGTCAGTTAGTCAGGTAATTATTTCACGAAGTGGATATGGAACAATCTGATTTCAGAGCAACAGTGCTGCTATAAATAGGCACCAATTCACCTTTGTATCTGAAGAGAGATGGTATTGTTTCAAAGGAATTTTTATTATGTTTTGAATGACGTCATTATTAAATACGTGCGCAATGGTGTTCTTTTACCGACACTTGTGCGCGGAAGTCTGTATGTAAGTGTGGATGAAAGTGAAATATAATACTTGATTATACCATATTCATTATGATTAACATGAATGTACCAAGTATCCAATATGTATGACCGTGATGAAAGTGTCAAAGTCTAAATAACTAACCATCACGCCGTCTCCCCGGAGGGGTAGGCAGAAAGAATGAACTGCCACGCTTTCTTTCCTGACATATTTCTCTCGCTTCCTCAACATTCATACATCTTGTCATACACGCACGTCGATTTCTCCGACTCCTCACGTGGCCGACATTCAATATTTGATTGATTTGATCGTGCCACATTTTCCTCGGCCTTCCTCTATTTCTAGTTCCATTTACATCTTTAAAATATACTTTTTTTTACCATTATTTCTTCATTCATTATTTCCATGTGTCCAAACCATCTTACTGATTCTTTCATTCTTTTGTTCAAAACACCATCATTCGCACCGCATTCACTTCTTATATTTTCAATGGACACTCTATCATACACAGAATATCACACATTCGTCTGAGGGATCTCATTTCTACTGCATTTATTCTACTTTCATCCTTCTTTTAACATCTTTGATTAGATATACTTCACAACTAACTAACCATCACAGCGTCTCTCCGAAGGCAGAAATAATAGACTCCCACGCTGTTCTTTACTGACATGCTTTGCTCTCACTTCCTCTACATTCATATATCGTATAATGCACGCACGTCTCTTACGTCGCCGTATTTTAATATTTGATTGATTTAATTGTAACACATTTTCCTTGGTATTCCTCTATTTCTAGTTCCTTTCTTTCCATGTGTCCAGACCATCTTAATGATCCTTTTATTATTTTGTGCATAACACATTCATTCGCACTACATTCACTTATTCTATTTGCATTAGCAGATTAACACACGTTCGTCTGAGAGATTACATTTTATATTTTATTTATTGTTTCTTGAACACAGATGTAAAACTCCATTATTATTTATTATTAAAAGTAACGAAAACGTCTGTATTCAAGTTTAATTATAGTTTATGGGAATGGTATGTTTCGACTTTCGAAGGCTTATCAAATGTCATTTGATAAGGCATTTAATGGCACACAAACATGGCATTTCCATAAATTATAAAATTGATAGAAAACAGCCGTCGTACCCAACTAACTAATCATCACGCCGTGTCCCCGAAGGAGTAGACAGAAAGAATGAAATGAGATCTCTTAGACGAATGTGTGTAAATCTGTATATTATATAGTTTCAAATGCAAATATAAGAAGTGAATAGAGTGCGAATGAAAGTGCTATGAATAAAATAATGAAAGGAATATTAAGATGTTTTGGACACATGGAAATAATGAATGAAAAAAGAATGGTAAAAAAGTATATGTGAACGATGTAAATGGAACTAGAAATAGAAGAAGACCGAGGAAAACGTGGCACCATCGAATAAATCAAATATTGAATGTCGGCCACGTGAGGAGTCAGAGAAATCGACGCGCATGCATGACACGATGTATGAATGTTGAGGAATCGAGAGAAATATGTCAGGAAAGAAAAGTGTGGCAGTCCATTATTTCTGCGTACCCCTTCGGGGAGACGGCGTGATGGTTAGTTAGTTAGTTAGTTTGAACAATGATGTAAAACTCCATATTAAATAATTAATACGAATGAAAAATTTTCTTTTCTAGTAATTTTATTATAGTTTACGGGAATGGCGTGTTTCACCTTTCTAACGAATTATCAAATGACATTCTATTATATATCACTCCCACCAATTATAATAAAATTTCTAGAAAACAAACTTTTTCATTCGTATTATTTACAATATTATATGTATTCGTAATATTTTTGAGTGCTGTGAGAGATAGAAGACGTGCGGTGGTGGTAATGTGATTGGGCGGAGCTCCGTAATAAATGTCCGATCACGCACTGATGGAATACGTGTCCGGAAGAGAAGCACACAACATAGTCGTTCCGAAGAGAAATCATATATTTATATAATAATATTTCATAACGACAAACATATTGCTCTTAAAACATCAAAATCTCAACACAGAGTAAAGAAGTTTTGAATACAATAGAGATATCATATAACGTCTGTGGTGTCGCTGTCGGAGAAATCTATCAGGGACAAAAAGACCAACACCCTCTAGCACTGCCGAGCTCTCGAAATATCTCCTGATTAATTTAAATAAATGGGTAATGAGATGCCCATCTCTTCGAAGCTGTAAAGAGTTGGCCAATTCCCCCAAAAAAATGCTGTGGGATAGAGCCACGGATAGCTACCATACTTCCTCATGTAGAGATACCTTAGAATTTTTTTCTGAACCCTCTCCAGCATAACGCAATATATCGCCTCGTGAGGACTCCATATCACAGAACCACTTTCGAGTCTGCTCCGAACTAATGTGATGTATAGGACTCTGAGCACATGAAGATCCCTGAAACCTCTGCCGGTCCGGACGATGAAGCCCAACATCTTCAGTGCAGTGCCACAAATCCTCTGAATATGTGCACGAAAAGTCAGCCTACTCTCATAGATGATCCCTAGATCTCTCATCGTAGATACATGTGCTAGTTGCTGGTTGATTATTGTGTATCTATAATACACAGTTTTCAATGCTCTAGTAAAAGATAGCATAAACCCATTCAGAGACATTGAATTGCATTTGATTACTGTGACTCCAGTTAACAATATTATAAAAGTCCGACTGGAGGGGTAGACAGTCGTCAAGATGGTTAATTTCAAGGAATAATTTCAGATCATCGGCAAATAAAAGAAATCGCGAGAAGTTTATCACCTTCGCAATATCATTTATGAAGATGGTGAAGAGGAGTGGGCCTAGGTTTGAACCTTGTGGCACCCCCGAATGTACAAGAAAAGGTTCCGATTGAAAAATTCCGTATGAGACGAATTGCTATGCACGAATGGTGCACTAAAAGTTGTCATCACAAACAAAAGCCTATCCAAAAAGCTAAAATAGCAGTACACAATGATGTTCTTGTACCGACCCTATTCTATGGAAGCTAAGCATAGAATTGGCAAAATAAGTATGAAAGTATAAATACAGTAGAAATGAGATTTCTTAGATGAATGTTTGAAAGGGATATGAGAGAGTGTCGAATGAAAATATAGTGGATAGAGCCAAGGATATCCTACCCCGTACTCTGTCATGTAGAGGGCCCTCAAAATTTTCTTTTGAACCCTCTCCAACATGAGAGTACTGTTTCAAACCTCTCAAAATCACATTCGACAACGCTCTCTGGCCAAAGCTCACTCGTCATGCAAAATGTCGCTCTAAGGAATCCTTTTTTTTTCACAATCTGTTTTGCTCGTTATGCGATATACACGTTACGAGAGGTTCAACTGTATTTTTAAAACTTTTCATTATATGTTATTCTGATTTTGAAAATTTGGTTTGGTTCATGTGGTGCTCCTGTAAAATTTGGAGATATTTCGTGTATAAGTGAATTGTTTTGGTCAATTTAATTGTTGCCGCACTTTATAATAGTTAATTGTGACACATAATACGTTTGTACTGTTTTGCTGTTAAAATTATATTAGTTTTTTCGTTTTTATAAAGAATTTTGACAGGTGTCAAAATAAAATTTTCTTTTGTTCAAATGACAATTTGAATAATTTCTTCAATATTATTTTTAAGTTCTTGCTGGTTAAGTGCCTAATTACAGCAAATTTAAAAAACGGTGAATACGTGTAACATAAATTAAATAAACACAAAAGTCCGGATCGTCCATGTCAACACGTGCAACATCGAAAAAAACATAATGTGTTATTACATTATGTGCTAAATTAAAAAACGGTGTATACGTGGGACATAAATTAAATACGACAATATGTGCACCATCTAAAAATAACATTTTGTGTTAAATTATTTTTATTTTATATCATTGTATTTTATATTATTTTATTTAGATTTATTTTGTGGGTGTTGGACGATCGAAGTGTGCGCGGGAGATGCCTATTGGTGGCGATGAGGTTCGCAACCCATCACGCCGCGTCTCCCGCGGGGCGAAAAGAGAAGGATGGAGTGCCGCATCAGTAAAAGTGTTACAGTCCATTATTTCTGCCTACCCTTTCGGGGAGACGGCGTGATGGATAGTTAGTTAGTTTCATTATATGTTTGTCTTTTATGTAACGTTATGATATGCAAAGAATTTTATTTGCAAATTTACATAGAAAATACCATCTGCCTATTGACAAGAAGGTGTGTCGGAAGACAGGTGCCATCGCGCTAGTATTCCGTCGGTAATTTATTATATTGCTAAATCAATATTCCTAATAGAGTTAACCAACACGCTTAACTGTGTTGGGCACTTCTCCACACTCCTCTAGCCTTCGCAACACTTAAATAACTAACTAACTAACCATCACGCCGTCTCCCCGAAGGGGTTAGCAGAAATAATGGACTGACACAATTTTCTTTCCTGACATACATCTATCGCTTCCACAACATTCATACAACGTGTCATGCACGCGCATCGATTTCTCCGATTCCTCACGTGGCCGATATTCAAGATTTTATTTATTTGATCGTACCGCGTTTTCCTTGGTCTTCCTCTATTTCTAGTTCCATTTACATCGTTTTCCATTTACATCGCATGGCTCCTGATCCAGGGGACATGGGTTCAAGCCTGGACACGACCAGATTCCTTCTTCATAATAATGAGCTATTTTCTGCTCATATTGAAGATTGTAAAAATAATTCTGATATCATTGATTTAAATCTTTCGTGTTAGTCTTTTTTTAAATTTTTTTTTTTAAACATATAAATTCTTCCTTCATTCATTCATTCCATGTGTCCAAACCATCTTAATGATCCTTTCATTATTTTGTTCATAACACCATCATTCGCACCGCATTCACTTCTTATATTTTCATTCGACACTTTATCATACACAGAGTATCCGCACATTCATCTAAGAGACCTCATTTCTACTGCATTTATTCTACTTCCATCCTTCCTTTGCCAGTTCCATGTTTCGCTTCCATACATAAGGGTCGATACAAGAACACCACTGTGCACTGCCATTTTAGCTTTTTTGGATAGGTTTTTGTTTGCGATGACAACTTTAAGTGCACCATTCACTTTGTTGCCCCAACCCTTCTTTCAATATACCTCTCCACTGTAAACATACTATCTAAATACACGAACTCATCTATTTGCTCCAGTGTGTTGCAGACTGTCATGATTTCTTCTTTTTCAAAAATCATTACCTTGGACTTATTCACATTCATCATCAGATCATATGATAATGAATGTGCATTGAACTATCTAATGTTTCATCCTTCTTTTGCCAATTTCATGCTTTGCATCCATTCATAAATAATAAACTAGTTCTTTAGATTTTTTTATTGTTTTTTGAAAATCATCCTTCTTCTGCCAACTCCAAGCTTCATTTGCATACAAAAGGGTCGGCACTAGAACTCCATCAACATTCGCAACACTTAATATAGCTATAATGCTTTATACACTTACTAACTAACCATCATGCCGTTTCTCCTTAGGAGAAGACAGAGGATCGACCTCTACATAAATCTTTTCTGATATTTCTCTTGAAATTCCTCCACATTCGTACATCATAACAAGCACGCCCGAAGTTTTTAGATTTCGAATATGACTGTATTTTAATAATTTATTAATTTGGTCATGCCAGGCTTTCCTCGGTCGTCCACGGCTTTTCTGTCCACTCACACTGCTTGTGTACAATTGTTTAACCATTTTTCTCTCATCCTTTCGTATGTCCAAACCATCTCAAAAGTCTCCTTTAATTTTACATATGAATTAGGAAGTTAACTTATAATAAAGTAATTTCACTTATAAATATACGGAATAAGGAGAAATGTAAGACAGATGATTGCATCATAATAGAAGTGAAATTAGAAGGATAAATGTAGTAGAAATGAAATCTCTTAGACGAATGTGTCTAAATCTATATGTGGTAGAGTGTCAAATACAGATATAATAAAAGTTATGATTTTTGAAAAAGAAGAAACCATGACAGTCTGTCACATTAGCGTGAATGGTGAAAATTTGGAGCAAGTAGATGAGTTTGTGTATTTAGGAAGTATGTTTACAAGAGATGCGCGAATGGAGAGGGATATTGAAAGAAGGGTTGGGGCAGGCAACAAAGTGAATGGTGCACTTAAAGTTGTCATCGCAAACAAAAACCTATCTATAAAAGCTAGAATGGCAGTGCACAATGGGGTTCTTTTACCGATCCTTATGTATGGAAGCGAATCATGGAACTGGCAAAAGAAGGATGAAAGTAGAATAAATGCAGTAGAAATGAGATCTCTTAGACGAATGTGTGGATACTCTGTGTATGATAGAGTGTCGAATGAAAATATAATAAGTGAATGCGATGCGAATGATGGTGTCATGAAGAAAATAATGAAAGGATCATTAAGATGGTTTGGACGCATTGAAATAATGAATGAAGAAAGAATGGTAAAAAAATTATATGTTAATGATGTAAATGGAACCAGAAATAGAGGTATATCGAGGAAAAAGTAGCATAATCAAATCAAACAATTATAAAATTTCATCTTCGACACGTGAGAAATCGAGGTAATCGACGTGCGTGTATGGCACAATGTATAAATGTTGAGGAAGCATGAACAAGTCACTAAAGAATCGTTTTATGGAACCATTATTTCTGCCTACTCCTTCGAGGAGAAAGCGAGATATTTGCTTTAAATATATGGAGTTTTATATATATTTAAAGCAATTAATACACTTTTTATCCGAAATATGCTTATTGTTTAATTTAAAAATATTTTTTTATTTAAATAAACAAACAATATGTGCTTTATGTGATACTTAATAACTTTAGTATTTTGTGCGTAAAAATATACAAATTTACTCAAAATATAAACTATTAACTAATTTATCGTATTTTAAAGTACAGTTATTGCTGTTTTATTTATTTTATAGCAATTTCATGCGTAAGTATATGTTTAACGAATATGTTTTTATTAATTATTGAGTATTTATGATCAATAGAAAAGTATTGACGATTTTCGTATAAAAACATATGACAATCAACGTTGGACAAAAACAAACAAAGCTGATATCGTAAAAATGAAAACTCACCTCGAAATAAGAACTGGGGTATAATAAAATAATTACAATTCACAATAGCACATGTTTTATCTTACGTATACGAATGTTTTATTCAAGAAAACACAAAGAAAACATCGAAAGCTATTAGTACCAAGCGCACATATTATCGATCCGTAAAAATACTAAAAACACACAAAAATACACGTAATAAGCGTTAAACTACGATTGGAATACAAAAACAACGGTAGTAAGTGAACTTCGGTATGATTTATTAATATTTTATCGCGATGTGCGCAATTTTAAGGTTACTTTTCGTATTTTTTTCACCGCGTCTCCCGCCCGATAAACGTCAAAATATTTCGAAATTGGAACATTCGACTAGTGCTGTAGCGCGCTCGCGGCGTTCTGCGATCGATACTCGCTCGGTGGCGGCGCTCGTCTGACTGACTCGGGACTCGCTCGCCCGCCATTGCAGGCTAAGTCGCGCCGGGCAGAAGAACGGAACATTGCTGGAGGCAAGCGAAAGGAAGCATTACGCAATGCTCATCGTAAAACCAGGGCTGCACCAAATACTAATTAAATTTAGCGCTGTTTACAAAAATAAAGTCACGACAAAGAGTGAACCGCCACGATTTACTGTCTTCAAATACTAGTAGATTTATTGTAACCGCCACGATTTACTGTCTTCAAATACTTGCAGATTTATTGCGCATTATTTTCTGCTGTCTTTTGTTTTGGTTTCATTCTTTTCGCAATTATTTACGTACACTTATTTCATTACTTATTTCAATTAGACCAAAACATCAATGTATTTCATCATTTTATTCAACTTTCATAAGCTATTTAGAGCTATAGAAAATTCTAATGATTCATTTCTCCTACAATAGATTTTTAAAGTGGTCGGATGACAACAACTTGCCATTTAGTATACCAAAGTGCTCTGTAATTACATATACTCGATCTGGAAATACTCAATTATTCCCATACCAGATGAACAATACCTATTTACAGCGTGTTGATCACATTAACCGTCGCGTTGCCATGTGGTCAATTGAGTTTCCACTGCCAATTTAAAGTTGATTTTCTTAAAACCTATGGACCCTAATATTATAAAAAAATTGTAATCCTCCATTGAAGTGTTCTCAATATTTCGTAATAAAAAAAAAGCAAAAAATTACTTCCTTCATCCCAAAAAAAATATTTTCTAAGACTGCCCTCACCTTCATTCGTGTTAAGGTAGAATTTGTTTTGCTAATATTTACAACTTTATCAAAAGTGACAAATACTTACTCGCTGTTTTGAACGTATTATAAATTATATGTCTGGCCTTTTCAATAGGTACGTAATAATACCGACTGTGGATGAAAACGCAGCACGCAACATAACAATATCAGAACTGTGAAAATATTAACACTTTACCAAAAGGGACAAATATTAATACGTATTCGTTGTCTTGAACGTACTATACATTTTGCCTAGGTGCCTTCATCATACGTAAAATCTCGTAAAGTTTCGCCCCGCCGGCCGCCGGCCGCAAGACAAGTTTATACTTGGTGTCCAGTTGCTCGTATGCTGTGACGCATTCCATATCAGAAATCGCATGGTTCCAGAAAAAAATTAATAATGATATGTTTTTCAAATAATCCATGTACGAGTTATAGATATCTATCTACGGAACGCAAGACCTTTTTCCAACACAACGGCGATTCGTCGACTGTATGAAGCGCTGGTTCGTAGTAACTTGGAGTACTGCTCTATCATTTGGGACCCCAGAGAAAGAACAGTCATCTTGGAACTAGAAAGGATCCAGAAACGATTTTTGAGATATTTATACCTCAGGGAGTAAAACTATTATCCTGTTTTATACCCCTCACTATTTCTCTCAGGAATATTGGATTTCAACACTCTTGAGACTCGTCGAATGATCTTTCTAGGAAAACATTTTTTTAAACTATTATCCGGAGGTATTTACAATCATCTGACATATATTATCTTCAATTAATGATATTCAATCATAAAAAAAGATTTCCTACCCAGAGGGGTATCTCTTTTATCATATTTTTATATTGCTTTTCTTTATTATCCCAGTGTTTCTAATGAATCACAGTTTGCAACATTAGCGTAAATGATGAAAATCTGAAACATGTCGCTGAGTTTGTATATTTGGGTAGTATGTTTACAGAGGAAGGGCGAGTGGAGTGAAATATCGAAAGAATAAATCAAATCAAATCAGTTTATTTACAGCTTTAATGTTTCAGGCATCTATTGAGTACAGGTCAAATATTATACACATACAACATAATACCAGGAACGCATTAGAGATGGTTCCACATTAGGAAGACAAGATACTTTCTAAAGTCGAGAGTATTTGAGGCCACTAGGACAAGAGTGGTCTAACTAACATTTTTTGGAAAATTGAGTTACTGGTCTAACCCACACGTATTTGTGACCTACTATAAAAGAAAAATTAATCTAACCACCATTTCCAAGTGGAAACATAGATATCGCCATAAATACTTCTTTTGCTCTGACAAAAAATCAAAATATATAGAGTCAAATGTGGTCTGTTATAAGTAACCATCAAAAAATATCCTTAAACTTTATATTTCCCAATATTTCAAAATACTATTCTAAAGATATTCACCAGACAAACAAGGTTTATCACTAAAGAAGACCCTAACCCATATAGTTTAAAAAAAAAAAATAGGGAAAAAACGTCAAATTTTCAATCGCATTTATCTCCATTGTCTAAATTTGGGGTTAGACCACTCTTGCCCTGGCGGCCTCATTTGTCCCCTGAACGTACCTTCACTAATATGAATGGCTTCGTTCTCCGAGGAGACCGTGTTCAGCAGACTAATTGCTCTTCCCACCGGTTTCACCAGAGGCGTTACGGACATGATCTCGGAGAATTTTTCCAGTAAAAGATCTTAGGACCTTCATCTCAAATGTTCTTAGTAGACCCTTGGTTCGTACACTGTCGGCCCGCGTCTCTCCAGCATACGTCATGATAGGTCGCACGCAGTGGCGGTACTCCCATAGAAGCCCAGAAGCCCGGCTTGCATAATGATTTTAATCAAAACCTCTTCTGACTTACAGAAGTTCAGCTCTTGTGGTTATTCCCCTTACGTCGGATGGGAACATTGTTGGAAGGTGATTTGGTGGGTTGTTGGTTTATGCGGGAGTATGATTACTTAGATTTGGGGGTTTTGATTCAAAATTTCTTACGCAAGCCGGGTTTCTGGGCTTCTATGGGAGTCGCACGCATGTCTTATAAATTCTACAGCGTTTGCAATAATTTCCTTCCTATTTATTTAGCCAGTTCGTGGAAGAATGTGTGTTAATTGATTGTTTATCTTTATAATTTTAGTTTATGACTCGTGACACTTCATTATTGACTAATGCTCGTATTTTTATCTTTATTAGAATCGTACGAGTTTCTAGTTAGTTTATAAAATGACTGTCTACTAGGAAACATTAAAATATACTCACGATTTCCGTTATAACCTCTTATCAATAAGCTATGGACTTGTGTGTACTTTTTGTGTTGAGTGTACTTTAACGTTGAGAATAACTTGGAAATTTTCAAATGCAAATATAAGAAGTGAATGCAGTGCGAATGAAAGTGTTATGAACAAAACACTGAAAGGATCATTAACCCTTACCAATCCATTATTTTTTTATATTGTTTGTCAGTCAACTCTAATTTAAATAATGTCAAAATATTTATATTGATAGGCTGTTACAAAAAAAATCGTCTTTTACCACCTGGGTGCCACTTCAGCAATCTTTTTGGGGTTCGCGATGACGTCATCCTCTGCACGTGACCGGCCCATCTCAGTCTATTCAGTCTCACCTGTGTGTAGAGACTGGGAGCTTTGTAAATATAGTACAGCTCGTCATTATGCCGCACTCTCCAGCCTTCACCGTCACTCACAGGTCCCAGAATTCTGCGCAGCACCCTACTCTCAAAAGTATCCAGTCGCTCTGCGGATTTCGCTGTCATTGTCCACGCCTCACATCCATAGGTCACTACTATTCGGATGATTGTTTTATACAGGATGATTTTGGTTTTCCAGTGTACGTTTCTTGATTTGATCGCTGGTAGTAGAGAGAAGTTTGTTGCCAATTGTGATTCTTTTTTCGATTTCCTTGTGATATTCGTTTTCTTTTGTTATAGACGAGCCCAGATAAGTGAAGTTCTCCACCATCTTAAAGTTGTATCTATCCTTGAATCTGATGGTTCGCCGTGAGTTATGGGTTGCATTCTTGAATTGATAGCCCGCAATGGGTGAACTCCAGTTGTTCGTCTACAAGTATTTGTATACATTCAAAATGTTGTAAAAAACCAAAACTAGTCAAAATTATAGCATATAGATTGGAGTGACATCTCCAGGCGGTTTCTAGCAATGCGCTGAATGGCGGTGGCCCTTCACATTGCGTTAAATAAGATATTCTGCTTAATGCTTAAAATACAATCCATTGAATAAACTACCATGCAAAGGTTGGTGTTGCCGATTAACATATATACAACTTGCAAAAATTTGTCAGACATGGTGGTCATAAGAAAAAAAAGGTGGAATGGGGAATGTTTTATTACATAAAGCGTGCGCTTAACCCAACCAATGACACGTCATAAGTTCTGTAAACACCTCGATCAACCATATTATGTTTCCAATTTGCGTCTTCGTCTCTATTGAGATACAATTAATCCTTAAAAATAAGTTATTTAGTTTTTGAATGAAATGTGAATTGTGATTACCCTAAGTACCCCTCTACGATCTAACGCAACCATTGCCATGGTGATGGTCATCGTAGTAATCAATTAGCACTAGTGGAAATGTCTTAAGAGCGACTGTTTGTTTTAAATGGGGTTAGGTACCACTCAATATTATAAATCCAGCCGGCTTTGGCTCTCCTCAATCGATAATTGAAGTCTGTTTTTAGATAATCCATTGTTTCGGCGGAAACACTTTGACATTTCAACATTATTAGCTGTTTATAAATAATAAAAACTTTGTTATATATCTTTTACTTCTTTCGGTGCCGTGTCAGGCCCCACCAACGTTGGCGATCTCTATCCTGCGCCACTTGGAACAGGTTCTGAACTCTTGTTATTCCTGTCCACTCTTTGATGTTCCGCAGCCAGGACAGCTGCCTTCTACCGACTCCCCGACGTCCTTCCACTTTACCCATTAATATCAGTCGAAGGAGGTGCATCTCTTAGCACATGACCATTCTAATCTTCACACTCGACAACAGCTCTCTATAGGCTCTGGCTCTCTGTAGTACGTCTGCATTACTGACCCTATCGGTCCACGGTATACGGAGCATTCTGCGGTATATCCACATCTCAAACGACTCTAACCGGTTCATTGCATTCACTGTCAGAGTCCAGGAACATACCACATTTAATCATTCTTTGTCAGAGTTTCAAGTTAAAAGCCGAAAGAATCGACGTGCGTGTATGACTCGCTGTATTAATGTGGAGGAGTCTAGAAAGCAGTGGCGTGCCTAGGGTCAACCAGTAAGGCAAGGCCGTCCAACGTTTTTGTGTTATAATATTAATAGAGGGTCACGATAATGTATTTTTCCGGATTAAAACAGTTTTACATTTCTAAATTAATTTCGTGAATTAATTGATTTTAAATCACATTTTAGGCGCATTTTAAATCCACACAAAAAATCTTTTTCTGCTTCATCAAACTCATTTTCTTGTGTAATATAATAATGTTTTACAAATACAAGATAAAAATATTTATATAAAAAATAAATAAGCTGTAAATAGACCATTATAATAAATTTGTTAACACCGAAACACGAATTATAAATAAATGTTCGTAAAGAAATCAAATAATCCTTCTTTTCATAACATTTATACACTTAACGTAAATGACAGATAACATTCTGACAATAGAAATGAAGTTCGTGACACATCCAATAGTAACATACTTCAGACTGATAAACCCCGGCTTTAAATCTATACAAAAAATTGTAGATATCTTCTGATATATATGCACCTAGCTATATGATTATTATAGCTGTGGATCGGTCACACTCTGAGACGGAACCAGCCTGCATCGCTCAGGGCGCACTAGACTGGTCCCCTATGGGGGAAAGAGAAAGCGAGGCAGACCTAGAGCCACCTGGAGAAGAACCCTGCAGGACGAGGTTAAGGCAGCAGGTCTCACTTGGGACGATGTTAAGCATCAGGCATGCGATAGAGTCGGGTGGAGAAGGTTCCTTGAGGCCCTATGCACCACGGAGGTGTGACAGGACAAAAAGAAGATATGATTACAAGCCTAAAATACGTAAGTACGACAAGGACTCCTTTACATGTTGCAAGCCCAATATAATGCCCATCGAAAACATGAAACAAAACATGTGGGCGTAGGCGATTTCGCGGGCATCTCACCTACGGTACGTATGAGTGAAATAAAACATATTTAGGTCATTTCTGCGCATGTCAGCGGAGTCATTTGCAAAGCAACGAATTAAATCGTTTTAACTCAAACGCGCAAAAAACATCGTTTTATTATAGATTTTTTAAGGCAAGCCTGGCTTTTCGGCTTGTATGGAAGTACCGCCACTGCTAGAAAGGGGGGTCAGGATAGAGTAGTGTGGCAGTCCATTCTTTTTGCTTACCCCTGCGAGGAAACGGCAAGTACAAGAACAAGCAAAAATGTTATACTCTGCGGCTAACCAATCCCTTGGATTGAAATTAGCGCAGAAGTATAGTTCTGGCAGCCCTGTTTTCAATATGTTCATCTCAACAATTAATATTAGCAGTGTGTATAATCTCGCAGTTAAAAATAGTCTTAAATGTGCTATTTTTTAAATAATTTTCCATGGCCGTTCAAAAGTGCTAACGCATGGTTCAGAAAATGTATTCTTTCGCCATGAACTAACGGTTATGTATATAATTAGTCATAATGAGTAGACCACTTGCCCACTTGCCAGATGGTCTGCAAGAATAAGACGAGTATAATGGACCACAGATTTGCTTCGTGAGTCATTGGAACCCAATTAAAATAGCTTTCATCTGGCAAAAAGAAGGTTTTATTTTTATATTTTTTTTCCTTGCATACAACAGGTCGTTTGAATCCAATAACTGTGTACAATTTATTTTAGCTATTATATTGATTCTTATGACATGTGAAAGGTAGCCAATCTATCGCCATTTTATTGTCACGAGAATTCTACACCAGACCAAAGACAGTGTGACAATCACAATGCCATCGCCGGGAATCGAACCCTAGACCTTCGGTACGGAAGTCAGAGCTCTTTCCACTCTGCCACGAAGGTCGACAAGGTTGAAACTAGAACAATGCAACCTGGTTCTATCACAAAGTGAAGTATTTTTAACTAACTTACCATCACGCCATTTCCCCGGAGGGGTAGGCAGAGAGGATGGATCGCCACAATGCTCTGTCCTGGCATACCTCTCGGGCTTCCTCTACATTCATACAGCGAGTCATCATCATCATCATCGGCTGTCCCTCGTGTCCGAGGAAGACTGTCCTTTACGTTTGTGGGTCTGCATGTGACTGAAAATCCCGATCCTGGACCCACAAGTTCTGGGGCATCTGGGGCAGGGGAAGGCGCTTGTAATGGAGCCGTCACCGTCTCTCAGTGGTCTCTCCGACTTCTAACATGACCAACTTTTTAAATTTGATTAATTTGGTCATGCCATGTTTTCCTCGGTCTACCTCGACTCCGTACTCCATTTACATCGTCTTTTTTCACCCATGCGCTTCATATGTCCGAACCAACGCAGCGATCCTTTCATAATTTTAATTGTATCTCAATAGGGACGAATATGCAAACTGGAAACTGAATATGGTTGATCAAAGTGTTTACAGGACTTATGGCCTGTCATTGGTTGGGTTAAGCGCACGCTTTATGTAATTACAACATTCCCCATTCCACCTTTTTTTATGACCATGTAAGACAAATTTTGGAGGTTGTATATATGTTACAAATCTATGTTTATCTTCACATGTCAGTTTCAATACGCCATCTATGTAGATTTGATTACATATGTTAATCTTTTTTTAAGATTAATCTATATAATCCACACACTAACGCCATCTATGGAGATTAATTTTTAGCATTTAGCAACTGAAACTAACATGTTAAGATAAACATAGATTTGTTACATATATACAACCTCCAAAATTTGTCTTACATGGTCATAAAGAAAGGTGGAATGGGGAATGTTGTAATTACATAAAGCGTGCGCTTAACCCAACCAATGACAGGTCATAAGTCCTGTAAACACTTTGATCAACCATATTCAGTTTCCAGTTTGCATCTTCGTCTCTATTGAGATACAATTAAATTTCATGAATTAATCACCCACCATGGGTGAAATCCAGTATTCGTATACAAGTATAAGTATACATTCACAAAAAAAAAAACTACGGTCAATCGTCACAACCAAATTCCTTATTGAAACAGCGTGATCAATATTTATTTTATTAACAAGTAGTGTTGACCACATATGAGCTACACGTATCCCGTACCTGGTCAATGAATAATCACAATAAACCGACCTTTATACTCGGCATGATCTAATACATTTCAAGTAATAACCGGTTTTATTAATAAATATATTTGTTATGTCAACTCAACGACGGCTTATTTTAAATAAAAAAGTTTATTACGCTGTTGAAGTATGAAGAAGATCAAGACGGAGGGAAATTCTAAATGTGAACGCTGCATCTGATATTCGCGATCGGTTAGAAAGTATAATATGAGGATTAATTGTATCTCAATAGAGACGAAGATGTAAATTGCTTTCTAACTAACTAACTAACTAACTAACTAACCATCACGCCGTCTCCCCGAAGGGGTAGGCAGAAAGAATGGACTGCCACACCTTTCTTTCCTGACATATTTCTCTCGCTTCCTCAACATTCATACATCGTGTCATGCACGCGCGTCCATTTCTCTGACTCCTCACATGGCCGACATTCAATATTTGATTTATTTGATCGTGCCACGTTTTCCTTGATCTTCCTCTATTTCTGGTACCATTTACATCATTAACATATAATTTTTTTACCATTCTTTCTTCATTCATTCTTTCCATATGTCAAACCATCTTAATGATCCTTTCATTATTTTGTTCATGACACCATCATTCGCTCCGCATTCACTTCTTATATTTTCATTCGACACTCTATCATACACAGAATATCCACACATTCGTCTAAGAGATCTCATTTCTACTGCATTTATTCTACTTTCATCCTTCCTTTACCAGTTCCATGCTTCGCTTCCATACATAAGGGTCGGTAGAAGAACACCATTGTGCACTGCCATTCTAGATTTTTTGGATAGGTTTTTGTTTGCGATGACAACTTTAAGTGCACCATTCACTTTGTTGCCTGCCCCAACCCTTCTTTCAATATCCCTCTCCACTCTCCAATCTCTTGTAAACATACTACCTAAATACACAAACTCAACTACTTGCTCCAAGTTTTCACCATTTCAAATTGCTTTCTGGGAACAGAATGTGGTGGCCGAGTCCTTACAGGACTTATGACCTGTCATTGGTTGGGTTGAGCGATTGCTTTATGTTTAACAACATTCCCCATTCCACCTTTTTTTATTATGACCACCACGTCTGACAAATTTTTGGAACTTGTATATATGGTAGGATTCCACGCCTATCTTTACATATTTAAGTTCACTCTACACTAGCGTCATCTATTAAGATTGGAAAGCATTAAGCAGAAAATCTTTATTAATGTACTGTGAAAGTCTCTGCAAATCATACAGTACTAGACTACGCCTGGAGATGTCTCTTCAATTTTATGCCTACTTGGACCAGTTATTTTATACAACATTTTATGTAGTATGAAGTGAGTTTTAAATTGGGTCTTCTTCTCTGGTTTCAATCCTGGGATTGGTTTGCAGCAATTTCCTCCATTATTCTCTTCCACTTTTCCCTGTCTTGTGCGGTTCTTTTGAGATCTGCATATGATGAGCAGCGTACGTCCACCAACAGGTCCTCCAGGTACTCTCGGCGTGGGCGTCCCCTAGAGTTTGTCCCCTCGATCATACCCTCCATTATGGCACCTTCTTGACGTATTACATGGCCGATCCATCTTGCACGCCTTTCGGACAAGGTCCTGAGCAGGTGCCTTCCTCCTTCGATTCCTTGAAGAACTTCCTCATTCGAAATTGGGTACGAAATATGAAAAATATGGTTTTTCAGCTTAGATCTGAAATCTGTCGGATCATTTATGCATCTCAAGTGTGAAGGGAGATGGTTTCAAGCTGATGGACCGGCTACCGCGAACGCTCGATCCCCGAAACTTTTACTGGGGCAACGCTTCGGCTCAACTAATCTTCCTATTGCCGAGGAGTTCGCCGAGCGAAGTGTGGATTTACTTGTATTTAGGCTGTCCGTTATACATAGTTGTTACGTTAAATTTGCAGATCCTGCAAAATTGATGGCGTAGTAAGATGGAATAGGCAGAGAAGACGATTCTGAAGGAACAACTTCGAGTGGATGGATCCAGCGAGGATTCATAAGATCGTGATGCACGAGACTTCAGAGGGCCGTCCACCACCAGGACGACCACCAAAGAGATGGAGAAAAGCTGGTCGTCTTCATCACAGGAAGAAAGTTGATATCCTGCATAAACAGATCGCAAGATCTACAATCAGAAGAAGTATAGGTACGAGTTATAGTTGATGCTGATAGAAGGTTTAGAAGGGTTGGGGCAGGCAACAAAGTGAATGGTGCACTTACAGTTGTCATCGCAAACAAAAAGCTAAAATGGCAGTGCACAATGGTGTTTTTGTACCGACCCTTATGAATGGAAGCGAACCATGGAACTGGCAAAAGAAGGATGAAAGTAGAATAAATGCAGTAGAAATGAGATCTCTGAGACGAATGTGTGATACACTGTGCATGATAGAATGTCGAATAAATATATAAGAAGTCAATGCGGTGCGAATGATGGTGTTATGAACAAAATAATGAAAGGATCGTTAAGATGGTTTGGACACATGGAAAGAATGAATGAAGAAAGAATGGTAAAAAAATTATATGTTAACGATGTAAATGGAACTAGAAATAGAATCGGAAGACCGAGGGAAACGTAGCCCGATCAAATAAATCAAATATTGAATGTCGGCCATGTGAGGAGTCAGGGAAATAGACGCGCGTGCATGACACGATGTTGAGGAAGCGAGAGAAATATGTCAGGAAAGAAAAGTGTGGCAGTCCATTATTTCTGTCTACCCCTTCGGGGAGACGGCGTGATGGTTAGTTAGTTAAATGTCTTCTTTTTCTTCCTTATTGTAGACCTATGTGATCTGTTCTCCAGAGTGTTGCTCCTCCTGTGAGGTAGACTTCCATCTATCCTTCCATCTTTTAGGAGGTCTTCCACGAGGACAAGTCCCATGAGGCTGATTATGCAATGCAATATAGGGGAGTCTGGTGGTGTCCATTCTTTGAACATGACCGTACCAGTCCCATCTTATAATATCCTCAACCTCACATATCTCTCTTATTCTGGTGTTCCTCACGCGTACCTAGACGCGCGTGCATGACACGATGTATGAATGTTGAGGAAGCGAATTGAGAAATATGTCAGGAAAGAAAAGTGTGTCAGTCCATTCTTTCGCGTGATGGTTAGTTAGTTAGTTGTTGCTGATATGTAGAAACTAATTCAGGTAATCCATTCTGGATAATCCATTCGACCTTTAATGTTTTATAATATAATATTTAGATAATATATAATAGTATAAAGTGGATATTATAGTGGGTAATTTGAGATCTATAAATAGTAATGAAACAAGGCAACATTTCAAGGCTGGGCATACTGTTGAAATTCACACGTTTATCTTTACACCAGTGGCGGATCAAGGCAAGTGGGGCCCCCGAGAGGTTACACATTTTAGAGGCCTTCAAACTAAACAAGAAACCAACTATTTGTTGTTGAATGTAACACCTGATGATGCTAACATCCTGATTCTGCCAGAAGCTGTCCAGACAGTTCCTGCAGCCTTCCGCAGTCAAACCTGCAAACGGAACAATCTTTTTATTTCAACATTGTTAACTGTGTTAATAAAAACACTTTTATAAAATATCACAATTGATTATATTTCTTTCGAAATGGTCGCGACAGCTGTTTCGCCAACCGATGTTAGCATCGTCAGGTGAGACAATCAACAAAAGGATTGCAAGTTTCTCCGAAGGGGTAGGCAGAAATAATGGACTGAGAAATAGGGCCGCGCGCATGACACGATGTATGACATCGTGTCATGCACGACCGTCGATTTCTCTGACTCCTCACGAGGCCGGCATTCAGTGTTTGTTGATATCCACATCTTTTTGCAAAGGTTAGTTAAAACTTATTACTGTATACAACATTGTAGCTTTTGATTCTTATTGCCATTTTTATTGTCATGTGAATTCTTCTAAAAAGCTATATTTTTACAAACAAATATTTTTCTCAATACTTATAGATAACTTACCTGGCAGAGAAGAACGTTTTTTTAAACTCAAAGTAAACTGGGAGTTATAGGAGCAGTTCAACTGTCAATCAAATCAAGGTATACATTTTTAAAGATATTTAAATGAAGCATGGAACTGGCAAAAGAAGGAAGAAATGTTAAATGAGGTCTCTTAGACGAATGTCTGTATGTGTATCGAATACTCTGTGTATGTCGGAAAAAATATAAGAAGTGAATGCGGTGCGAACGATGGTGTTTTGAACAAATTAATGAAAGGATCATTAAGATGGTTTGTACACATGGAAAGAATAAATGAAGAAAGGATGGTAAAAAAATTATATGTTAACGATTTAAATGGAACCAGAAATAGAGAAAGACCGAGGAAAACGTGGCACGATCAAATAAATCAAATATTGAATGTCGGTCACGTGAGGAATCGGAGAAATCGACACGCGTGCATGACACGATGTATGAATGTTGAGGAAGCGAGAGAAATATGTCAGGAAAGAAATTCCATGTCCATTTTTTCTGCCTACCCCTTCGGGGAGACGGCGTGATGGTTAATTAGTTAGTTCTTCTTCTTTTTCTTCTTCCTCAGCCTATATCGGTCCACTCCTGGACAAAGGCCTCCTCCATTCGCTTCCATGTCACTCTGTCCTG
>JAHDVF020001229.1:1177944-1304436 GCA_022606425.2 Lepidostoma basale | reverse complement strand
AGAGAAAATAATAATAGAAATAATACTTCAAGGCGTATATTAAAATAAAATGGATTTGGTGTCACCATCAAAACATTCGCGTGTTTCTAGGTATCACTTCTTATTTATACAAATTACTAGATTGATATTTCAGTAAAAAAATCAAATAAAAAAACATAGTATACAGAATAGTGTCATTACCTTAAGGTCCATTTACACTGGACATTGACCGTAACGGCTCCGTAACGTCACTGAAGTAGCCTTGAATCTCTACGACTTGTTATCTCAAATATTATAATAAAATCGCCGTCGGGAGTTGATAAGTGTCAGTGTGATTTACGTCAGCGCTTCTCTTGTCAACTCTCCCGACGGTGATTTTATTAGAGCATTTGAGATAACGATTCGGTGAGATTCAAGACTACGTCGGTGACGTTACGGTGACGTTACGGTCACTGTCCAGTGTAAATGGACCTTACGTATTCCTACATGAGTGTGTAAGCATGTTCGGCATGTGTGATGTACTAGAGCAGGGATGGCGAATGACGGACTCGCTTGAACATTTAGAAATTATTCACTTTGGTGAGCTCAATGACTCACCGTTCGTGTCGAAAGTCGTGAATTAAAATAAAAACCCCAAGAGAAATATTGGCGAGTTTTTTTTAAGCTCATCAGCGACTTCCGGTTAGTAGTCTTGAAAATCGAATTGATCGCTACCAAATTCAACTGACCGGAAGTCGCTTATGTGGGCTAAGAAAGGGAAAGGTCGCCGCCGAATTCTACTGACCGGAAGTCGCTGATATGTTAAAAAAAAAGTCGCCATCGACTTCCTTCCAAATAAAAATGTGTCTAGATTTTCATTTTTATCTAGCCAGCGTTTTTTTATTATTATTATTTTTTATATAAATTTGACCCACTTGCGAAAAAGGTTCGCCATCCCTTTACTAGAGTAATGTATTGATATTGGTCAATGGTGGAGTTGGGGGAGAAGGGGAAAGGTATCACACTAAAATCTTTCACAAGATTCTCCGTGTCACCGTGTTTGCGTATTTTTATCGAAACTGCGTGATGTATAAAAAAGGGAGTAAAAATGATATACGAAGTAATATTAATTTGATAAATTGGAACAAATAATGTCACCGTCAAATCATTTGCGTGATTCTCTGTGTCACTAATTGTGTGTGCAATCTTCTTCTGTATGTGTTGTACTTGGGTTATGTATTTTGATTGGTCGTTGTAGGGGTTAGGGGGAAGAGGAAAGGCATCACACTCAAATCTTTCGCGAGATTCTCCGTACCACCATGTTTGTGTATTTTTATCGAAACTGCGTGATGCATAAAGAAGGGCGTAAATATGATACGAGAAGAAATATTTAAATTTGATTTTAAGAATAAAAGGAAAAATCATACTAAAAGTTTATTTGTTTTATAAATGTTTTTATTTTCATTGAAACTTTATCATATGTATACATTTATGTACTTATAGTACCTACTACTATATCAAATACATTATTTTAACTGGAATCTATCAACTTAACATAAATAAATCTGAACTATTTTTTTTGGTTTTGTTTTATTTTAATATTTTTTATTTGTATTACACACCAACTTACGTGCTACATTAAAGATAATTCATAGAAGATGTAACCTCATAGTTGAGGCCCGAATTTTCATTTTCCAGGTTGGAAAGGAACTTTTTAAGTTCCCCTCAGCAAACACATAAACTTTATTATAGGTAAGTACTACAGAATAGGCGAAGAGAAAATAATAATAGAAATAATACTTCAAGGCGTATATTAAAATAAAATGGATTTGGTGTCACCATCAAAACATTCGCGTGTTTCTAGGTATCACTTCTTATTTATACAAATTACTAGATTGATATTTCAGTAAAAAAATCAAATAAAAAAACATAGTATACAGAATAGTGTCATTACCTTAAGGTCCATTTACACTGGACATTGACCGTAACGGCTCCGTAACGTCACTGAAGTAGCCTTGAATCTCTACGACTTGTTATCTCAAATATTATAATAAAATCGCCGTCGGGAGTTGATAAGTGTCAGTGTGATTTACGTCAGCGCTTCTCTTGTCAACTCTCCCGACGGTGATTTTATTAGAGCATTTGAGATAACGATTCGGTGAGATTCAAGACTACGTCGGTGACGTTACGGTGACGTTACGGTCACTGTCCAGTGTAAATTGATTCTCTGTGTCACTAATTGTGTGTGTCTGTTTATGTTGTACTTGGGTTATGTATTATGAATGGTCGTTGAAGGAGTTGTGGGGAAGGGGAATTGTATCACACTGAAATCTTTCGCGAGATTCTTCGTTTTACCATGTTTGTGTATTTTTTTCGAAACGCGTGATGTATAAAGTAGGGAGAAGAAATACTTGAATTTGATAAATTGGAACAAATAATGTCACCGTCAAATCATTTGCGTGATTCTCTGTGTCACTAATTGTGTGTGCAATCTTCTTCTGTATGTGTTGTACTTGGGTTATGAAAAGATACCACTCTCAAATCTTTCGCGAGATTCTCTGTGTCACCATATTTGTGTAATTTTATCGAAACTGTGTGATGTATAAAGAAGGGCGTAAAAATGATATACGAAGTAATATTTAAATTTGATAAATTGGAACAAATAATGTCACCGTCAAATCATTTGCGTGATTTTCTGTGTCACTAATTGTGTGTGTCTGTATATGTTGTACTTGGGTTATGTATTTTGATTGGTCGTTGAGGGAGTTGGGGGGAAGGGAAAAGATACCACTCTCAAATCTTTCGCGAGATTCTCTGTGTCACCATATTTGTGTAATTTTATCGAAACTGTGTGATGTATAAAGAAGGGCGTAAAAATGATATACGAAGTAATATTTAAATTTGATAAATTGGAACAAATAATGTCACCGTCAAATCATTTGCGTGATTTTCTGTGTCACTAATTGTGTGTGTCTGTATATGTTGTACTTGGGTTATGTATTTTGATTGGTCGTTGAGGGAGTTGGGGGGAAGGGAAAAGATACCACTCTCAAATCTTTCGCGAGATTCTCTGTGTCACCATATTTGTGTAATTTTATCGAAACTGCGTGATGTATAAAGAAGGGCGATAAAATGATACGAGAAGATATATTTAAATTTGATAAATTGGGACAAATAATGTGACCGTCAAATCATTTGCGTGATTCTCTGTGTCACTAATTGTGTGTGTCTCTATATGTTGTACTTGGGTTATGTATTTTGATTGGTCGTTGAGGGAGTTGGGGGGAAGGGAAAAGATACCACTCTCAAATCTTTCGCGAGATTCTCTGTGTCACCATATTTGTGTAATTTTATCGAAACTGCGTGATGTATAAAGAAGGGCGTAAAAATGATACGAGAAGAAATATTTAAATTTGATAAATTGGGACAAATAATGTCACCGTCAAATCATTTGCGTGATTCTCTGTGTCACTAATTGTGTGTGTCTGTTTATGTTGTACTTGGGTTATGTATTATGAATGGTCGTTGAAGGAGTTGTGGGGAAGGGGAATTGTATCACACTGAAATCTTTCGCGAGATTCTTCGTGTTACCATGTTTGTGTATTTTTTTCGAAACGCGTGATGTATAAAGTAGGGAGAAGAAATACTTGAATTTGATAAATTGGAACAAATAATGTCACCGTCAAATCATTTGCGTGATTCTCTGTGTCACTAATTGTGTGTGCAATCTTCTTCTGTTTGTGTTGTACTTGGGTTATGTATTTTGATTGGTCGTTGTAGGGGTTAGGGGGAAGAGGAAAGGCATCACACTCAAATCTTTCGCGAGATTCTCCGTACCACCATGTTTGTGTATTTTTATCGAAACTGCGTGATGCATAAAGAAGGGCGTAAATATGATACGAGAAGAAATATTTAAATTTGATAAATTGGGACAAATAATGTCACCGTCAAATCATTTGCGTGATTCTCTGTGTCACTAATTGTGTGTGTCTGTTTATGTTGTACTTGGGTTATGTATTATGAATGGTCGTTGAAGGAGTTGTGGGGAAGGGGAATTGTATCACACTGAAATCTTTCGCGAGATTCTTCGTGTTACCATGTTTGTGTATTTTTTTCGAAACGCGTGATGTATAAAGTAGGGAGAAGAAATACTTGAATTTGATAAATTGGAACAAATAATGTCACCGTCAAATCATTTGCGTGATTCTCTGTGTCACTAATTGTGTGTGCAATCTTCTTCTGTATGTGTTGTACTTGGGTTATGAAAAGATACCACTCTCAAATCTTTCGCGAGATTCTCTGTGTCACCATATTTGTGTAATTTTATCGAAACTGCGTGATGTATAAAGAAGGGCGTAAAAATGATACGAGAAGAAATATTTAAATTTGATAAATTGGAACAAATAATGTCACCGTCAAATCATTTGCGTGATTCTCTGTGTCACTAATTGTGTGTGTCTGTATATGTTGTACTTGGGTTATGTATTTTGATTGGTCGTTGAGGGAGTTGGGGGGAAGGGAAAAGATACCACTCTCAAATCTTTCGCGAGATTCTCTGTGTCACCATATTTGTGTAATTTTATCGAAACTGCGTGATGTATAAAGAAGGGCGTAAAAATGATACGAGAAGAAATATTTAAATTTGATAAATTGGAACAAATAATGTCACCGTCAAATCATTTGCGTGATTCTCTGTGTCACTAATTGTGTGTGTCTGTATATGTTGTACTTGGGTTATGTATTTTGATTGGTCGTTGAGGGAGTTGGGGGGAAGGGAAAAGATACCACTCTCAAATCTTTCGCGAGATTCTCTGTGTCACCATATTTGTGTAATTTTATCGAAACTGCGTGATGTATAAAGAAGGGTGTAAAAATGATACGAGAAGAAATATTTAAATTTGATAAATTGGGACAAATAATGTCACCGTCAAATCATTTGCGTGATTCTCTGTGTCACTAATTGTGTGTGTCTGTTTATGTTGTACTTGGGTTATGTATTATGAATGGTCGTTGAAGGAGTTGGGGGGAAGGGAAAAGATACTACTCTCAAATCTTTCGCGAGATTCTCCGTGTCACCATGTTTGTGTATTTTTTTCGAAATTGCGTGATGTATAAAGAAGGGAGAAGAAATACTTGAATTTGATAAATTGGAACAAATAATGTCACCGTCAAATCATTTGCGTGATTCTCTGTGTCATTAATTAGTGTAATCTAGTTCTATACAGTTTTACTTGGGTGATGTACTTGGATCACACTCAAATCTTTCGCAAGATTTTCCGTGTCACCATGTTTGTGTATTTTTATCGAAACTGCGTGATGTATAAAGAAGGGCGTAAAAATGATACGAGAAGAAATACTTGAATTTGCGAAATCGGAACAAATAATGTCACCGTCAAATCATTTGCGTGATTCTCTGTGTCACTTATTGTGTGCAATCTTGTTCTGCACATGGTGTACTTGGGTTATGTATTTTGATTGGTCGTTGAGGGAGTCGGGTGAAAGGGAAAAGGTATCACACTTAAATCTTTCGCGAGATTCTCGGTGTCACCATGTATGTGTATTTTTTTCGAAATTGCGTGATGTATAAAGAAGGGAGAAGAAATACTTGAATTTGATAAATTGGAACAAATAATGTCACCGTCAAATCATTTGCGTGATTCTCTGTGTCACTAATTGTGTGTAATCTTGTTCTGTACATGTTGTACTTGGGTGATGTACTTGGATCACACTCAAGTCTTTCGCGAGATTCTCCGTGTCACCATGTTTGTGTATTTTTATCGAATCTGCGTGATGTATAAAGAAGGGCGTAAAAATGATACGAGAAGAAATATTGAAATTTGATAATTTGGGACAAATAATGTCACCGTCAAATCATTTGCATGATTATCTGTGTCACTAATTGTGTGTGATATCTTCTTCTGTATAAGTTATACTTGGATGATGTATTTTGATTCGTCATTGGAGGAGTTGGGGGGAAGGGAAAAGGTATCACACTCAAATCTTTCGCGAGATTCTCCGTGTCACCATGTTTGTGTATTTTTATCGAATCTGCGTGATGTATAAAGAAGGGCGTAAAAATGATACGAGAAGAAATATTGAAATTTGATAATTTGGGACAAATAATGTCACCGTCAAATCATTTGCATGATTATCTGTGTCACTAATTGTGTGTGATATCTTCTTCTGTATAAGTTATACTTGGATGATGTATTTTGATTCGTCATTGGAGGAGTTGGGGGGAAGGGAAAAGGTATCACACTCAAATCTTTCGCGAGATTCTCCGTGTCACCATGTTTGTGTATTTTTATCGAATCTGCGTGATGTATAAAGAAGGGCGTAAAAATGACACATATAAATATTTAATTGATAAATTGAACAAATAATGTCACCGTCAAATCATTTGCGTGATTCTCTGTGTCACTAATTGTGTGTGTCTGTATATGTTGTACTTAAGCTATGTATTTTGGATTGAAGTTGAGGGAGTTGGGGGGAAGGGGAAAAAGATACCACTCTCAAATCTTTCGTAGATTCTCTGTGTCACCATATTTGTGTGTAATTTTATCGAAAACTGCGTGATGGCGGCAAAAGAAGGGTGTAAAACGATGGGCCGAGAAGAAATATTTAAATTTTTGATAAATTGGGGACAAATAATGTCACTGTCAAATCATTTGCAGGATTCTCTGTGTCACTAATTGTGTGTGTCTGTTTATGTTGTACTTGGGTTATGTAATATGATGGTCGTTGAAGGAGTTGGGGGAAGGGAAAAAGATACTACTCAAATCTTCGCGAGATTCTCCGTGTCACCATGTTTGTGTATTTTTTCGAAATTGCGTGATGTATAAAAGAAGGAGAAATACTTGAATTTGATAAATTGGAACAAATAATGTCACCGTCAAATCATTTGCGTGATTCTCTGTGTCATTAATTAGTGTAATCTAGTTCTAGCAGTTTATTGGTGATGTACTTGATCACACTCAAATCTTTCGTAAGATTTTCCGTGTCACCATGTTTGTGTATTTTATCGAAACTGCGTGATGTATAAAGAAGGCGTAAAATGATACGAGAAGAAACATTGAATTTGCGAAATCGGAACAAATAATGTCACCGTCAAATCATTTGCGTGATTCTCTGTGTCACTTATTGTGTGCAATCTTGTTCTGCACATGGGGCTCTAAGTTGGTGTATTTTGATTGGTCAAACAGGAGTCGGGTGAAAGGGAAAAGGTATCATTAATTTAAATCTTTCGCGTAGGATTCTCGGTGCAGGCTCACCATAACATGCGTATTTTTTCGAAATTGGTGCGATGTATAAAGAAGGGAGAAGAAATACTTGAATTTGATAAATTGGAACAAATAATGTCACCGTCAAATCATTTGCGTGGATTCTCTGTGTCAACACTGTGTGTAATCTTGTTCTGTACATGTTAAAATTTTGGGGATGTAATTGATCAGCATCTCACTCAAATCTTTCGCGAGATTCTCCGTGTCACCATGTTTGTGTATTTTTATCGAATCTGCGTGATGTATAAAGAAGGGCGTAAAAATGATACGAGAAGAAATATTGAAATTTGATAAATTGGGACAAATAATGTCACCGTCAATTCATTTGCGTGATTATCTGTGTCACTAATTGTGTGTGCTATCTTCTTCTGTATAAGTTATACTTGGATGATGTATTTTGATTCGTCATTGGAGGAGTTGGGGGGAAGGGAAAAGGTATCACACTCAAATCTTTCGCGAGATTCTCCGTGTCACCATGTTTGTGTATTTTTATCGAATCTGCGTGATGTATAAAGAAGGGCGTAAAAATGATACGAGAAGAAATATTGAAATTTGATAAATTGGGACAAATAATGTCACCGTCAATTCATTTGCGTGATTATCTGTGTCACTAATTGTGTGTGCTATCTTCTTCTGTATAAGTTATACTTGGATGATGTATTTTGATTCGTCATTGGAGGAGTTGGGGGGAAGGGAAAAGGTATCACACTCAAATCTTTCGCGAGATTCTCCGTGACACCATGTTTGTGTATTATTTTCGAAATTGCGTGATGTATAAAGAAGGGAGAAGAAATACTTGAATTTGATAAATTGGAACAAATAATGTCACCGTCAAATCATTTGCGTGATTCTCTGTGTCACTAATTGTGTGCGTAATCTTCTTCTGTATATGTTGTACTTGGGTGATGTATTTTGATTGGTCATTGACGGGGTTGGGGGAATGGGGAACGGTATCGCTATCAAATCTTTCGCGAGATTCTCCGCTTCACCATGTTTGTGTATTAATTTTATCCATGAGATATATTTAATTATGATATGAAACAACATAATTTCAATGCGCTTAATAATAATATTGTGATGTGCACGAGTGATGTTAATAGATTGTTTAACGGGGAATAGGAGAGGAAGGTGAATGTTGTGACACCGTTCTGTAAACTATCTTTTGAAAAATGTTTTTTTATTATTAAATTACTTCAATACTCAAAATAATATTCCGTATCTGTTTGATTTAAAATAATTGATATTAAAATATGTAATACTTAGAGAATGTCAGAAATTAACCAAGATTTGTAAAGTTTTTCTAAAAGACGTCAGATTATTATAAAAGGTATACTTATTAGCAACGTTTTCATATAAAATATAATAAACAAAATATTTTTTATATATATTTTATAATAACATAATTTATATTTATATCATTCAAAATCGGTACGGCGTTTTCGCGAAACTGGTGGTTTCTGAATAACACTTAATACATGATATTTGAAAAAATACTTCACAATTAATTATACGATTATTTTAAGGTTACATTAAATCTTTGGAATAACATCAAAATTATTTTAATACGATGGCTTTCTTATGAAACTCGTTCTCTTTCTAATTGTTCGTCTTATCTACTAAAAAACACCCCAAATCATAAACTATTAGACATTTTGGAAAACCTGAAGTATGATATATATGGAATCAAATCAATTTATACAAAATAAAAAAAAGAAGAAAATTATGCGTTTTAAAAAGCAAGGGGATAACCACCTACTTGTGGATTTATAGTTGCACAGATAGCATTCAACATATATTATCAGAAGGGAAGTAAGCAAGCCAATCTAAAGAGACATATATTAAATTTGTAATTACGCAGACAATTATTTTAAGAAATTTTGAAATGTGAAGCAGACAGGTTCATACTAAGGTCCGTTGGAAGGAATTAAAATTTAAACGGACGACTTTAACTGAGGGATTATACAAAAAAATATCATTAATAATTCCAGGTCAGGGTGCTAAGTTGAACGCTTCTAACAAATGGATGTGACTATGGTTTAATAGGATGTATTCTGATTTGAGTAAGATAGTTTCATATTGAGATCATTTTTATAATCGAGTCAGACGGGATCACTCGAAGCCGAATGGAACTCGACTGAGATTCAAGAGGGCTCTTCAGAATGCGCTTTTCTGATGAACAAGAATTCGCTGTAGGGCTGCCCCTCGATGTCTCCACCGCTAGAAGCGCTCAACTTGTATCCAAAGTTGAGGAGACGCGCTATGACCTGGATGGAGTTTAATTTACAATAACCGTTCAGCGGAAAGCGAACAACGTGCTGCCCGTCGTCCTGGTTCCAGGCGATGCCCGACCTGGCGTCCATGAGGGCCTGGCTGACCTCTGGGAATATAGCGTTCAAGGTAAACCTGTCCCCGGAAATCAAGATTCTCTCTCCCATATCCGGGCTAACGTTGAGTGATATACACTCATTAGCCTGATTTTGGCAGTTGTTAAAAGGGAGTCTGCACAACACTTGGCGCTGCCTTATCGACTCTAATTGAGTCACCATCGCTGAAAGAAAAATCACTTATCGTCAAAACTTTGGTAGTCAACCTGAAACAGGTTTTGCTTCTACTACGGAAAACTTTTAGGAGACCGGTGTAATTTTTTTATTAGCAATTGCTTAATGCATAATTATGAAACACATTTCTATACAATTTGACTTAAAAAAAAAATAGTACACCGGTATCCCAGATGCGCTTTTTCAACATGAAAAATGTAAAAATAAAAACATTTTTATTTATTTTGATTTCAATCGAGAAATACTTTGTGAACATTATAAAATTTTGCCATATAAATAATAATGATTATTTTCGTATTTTTTATGATAAAAAAAAGCAGAATCTTACTTGCAATAAGTTGAAAAAAAGTGAAATTGTGTATATACATATAATGTATGGCAATGAATTTTGCTTAAATCTTTTTTCGGTACAAATGATGAAATAAACATTCGCAATGGTTCCATATTAAAAAAAATATGATTTTCGAATATAAATAAACCAAATTTTCATGTAACTATGTAAACGTTGATATTATTATTTGTACATTATTCATGAGTTATGCATATTTAGGTGCTTAATTGGTTAAACTAGTGGCATTCTAGTAACATTAGCGTGAAACTTGTGAACAAAATTATAACATTATAAATACATAACCTAAGCAAAAAATAAAATAAGCAACTACATAAACATGGTGAGTATTAAATAATATTGAAAATTTCAAATGAAGCATGGTTTTTAACTCTCAGAAAAATTATCCCAAAATGATTTGAATCTAAACTAAAATGAGTATTTTAAATATTTTGTTCAGTAAATGCTATAATTTCTATGATATTAATGGTTTAAAGTGTTGAAAAAATAGATAATTTTTAAAATTAATTTAATTATAGCATTTCCATGCGTCGACAAACAGATTTTAGTCGTGCACTACGAACTGAGAATAAAGGAATTTTTAAATACTGTATGGCATAAATGGGCGGTATCTGCGCAAGAAGAGGGCCGAAGCCACGTGAGATGGAAAGATGAATGGATGGATGGAAAGAAAAAGTGTCAGTACAAATAAATAGAAAACATGATAATAATTTAGTATATTTCTTGTTGATACAATTTACAAGCAAAATATACGGTGCATTTACAGTTCTGCCCTAGCGAAATTTCTCATCAAATATCATTTAAAATTTTTAATCATCCAGTGTTCCATACCTTTTTCATTTGTATGACAAAATGACATAAAACTACGTAAGAAGTTTTTTTCATTGCTGCTTACTCTCCTCCGAGGAATAAATAATGAAAGTATAATGTACATGTTCATATATACACATGTGTTCATGAATATGTGTACATGTGTGTTCATGTACACATACGAGTATATATCTGTGTATATGTACACTATATCTGTGTATTTGTGTACATTTACATATACATGAACTCATGGATGTACATGTACCATATACACGTTTTATACTTGGATAATACTCGACCCATTCTCAGTTCTAATGTTACTTTGGTCCCACTGACACATCCATACACATTTCGTAATTTCACTGTCGTAACAAAGAACTCGGCTCCCCTTCTTGCCTTCGGCATCGGGGCCAGCGCCAGTGTGCCAAGAGCCTTGGGCAACCCCGATCGCTCGGGGCATGAGTTACACCAGTGCTTCATTGCGAAATCTCCAACGAAAATCGAAAAATTATAATTTAAATTTTTATAAGCGAATTCATTAATCGCTCAGGGTTATTGGATGCGTTTTACATTGTACGAGTAATCAAAAACAATTTATAACTTTAAATGTTTTTATATAAAATTGATTCTTACTAAATAGTTTTTAATTTATAAATTATGAATGAACTCGCTTATTTAAACAAAAAATTACCGCCCCTGATACGATTTTTTATTGCGTGAAAACTGGACTTATATGAAATTTTTTAGATTTATTAAAATAATGAAATTAGCAAATTAGTAAAGATTTGATCCCGCCATATAAAAAAAATCTAGTGTAGCAAATGATTATATTTATTATCGAAAGGTTAATTTATTATATTGTGTAATACAGTTAATGATGAGATGCAAACTTTCGTTTCGCAAAATTAAATTAAGAATAATGTTTGATAAACCAGGAATTTCACAGTCGGGGCCCGGTTCGGGAAGCGAGTCCTCCGCCTCGGGCTAAGAGAGGCCCGCTCTTATTTATATTGGCCCCGGGCAAATACAAGATTGGGTAAAGTCACCCACGGCCATTCTGCAGACGTACAAACTACCACCCGCCTTATATCATTATGTACTATAAGTACCCGGACCCCTCAGCGATCTCGGCGCGGACGCGTAAAAGGATACCGCTAAAGCCGAATCAAACGAATTATAACCATAAAAAATATTTAAATAATTTAAATGAGATTTAAAGTATCTGTCAATATCTTTATATGTATATGAACCATCTCTTATTGTCCACTGTCTAGCAAAAGTAGCCTTTCACATTGCATTAAAGATTTTCTGCTTAATGCTTACACCTATTCTTAATAGATGGCGCTAGTGTAGATTAAACTAGTAACATGTGAACTGTGGTGCAACTTAGTTGCAAATATACAACTTCCAAAAATTTGTCAGACGTGGTGTGTTCTTAAGAAGGGAGGAATGGGGAATGTTGTTAACTTAAAGCGATCGCTTAATCCAACTAATAACAGGTCATAAGTCCTGTAAACGCCTCGACCACCATATTCTGTTTCCAAAAAAACAATTTACATCTTCGTTTCTATTGAGATACAATTAATCCATCTCTCACGCGTTTCTGGTATTTTCTCTCTACTATATCCAATATATTATTTTACGTGTTATCAAAAGATGCTTTAAACCTCAATTTTGTAATGTCTATGGAAGAAATAAACTGATTTGATTTGATGCGTAGAGTCAAATTATGATTCTGTTTTACAAACATTTTTTATTACATTTATAGCTACATTTTTTCCCTACATTCGCTCTCACTTTATATTCGTGGATTCATATTCAAAAACAATAATGCCTTATTTGTGAGATGTATGAATGAATAATTTATTCCTGAAAACTAGATTTAAAATGCTGTAGAAACATCGCAAACTTATATAAAAACATGTAGTTTGCATCGCTTAAGAATGCAGATGAAAGAATATTGATAAATATATATTGAGTCTGGTCTGACCAGGATGAAGTTAAGGTCCTGCGTGTAGCAGTGTCAGATGAGATAAATAAGTATAAAGATATTACTTTTAATTTATTCAGAAATCAAAGATGAATACATTATATTATACACATCAAAGAAATGAGATTTTTCTCTGTGACACCAAGTGCGTACTTTAGGTAAATAACTTTCCATTATTCGGATTTAATTCAAATTAAATCTTGGAAACAAAGGGGGCAGGATAGAGACGAGTGGAAGAAATTGGAAGAGACCTATATCCAGCAGTGGAGAGAAGTAGGCTAGCAAAGAAGAAGAAGAAGATTCCTGGTACTAAAAAAAAAAACTGAATTTTTAGTCTAGTAGTTTTCGAGTCTATATGTAATACAACGAATGAACAATTCATTTTATTTATATAGAATAATTTGCGCGATATGTACCTACTACCACGCTGCCACCTCTCCGTATAGTAAATCTCTGTGCGCGAGATCAAAATTTAGAAAAAAGGTGATTAGCCACATCGTTATTTCAAAATGAAAATATAATGGAACAGTGGACGTTCTAAATATGATATTTGATCTGATCAGAAATTTAACAAACGAGTGTATGAGTGCTAGCATTTTTTTATATGTACTAACAGATTAACACGCATCCAATTTTTTAAGTGTACGACGCATATTTTATGTTTTAATTTAAAATAAAATTTTAACCCACCTTTAAAAAAATATTTAAACAATAGTTGCCATTTATAAAAAAAAATGTGTTTTTTTTTAAATTAAAAAAAAAAATTACAGATCGCATTGTTGAATGATACTTCCTATATTCCTATCGGGATCAATTTGTTGTTCTCGTTATAAAATTAACGTTAAGTTAATGTTGTTTCTTAAATACAACGCGTAATCCCGTCATGAATTAATTTGTTTTTAGAAATGGTTTCTCGAACAAAAACGCGAATCCAGTGTTAACATATGAAGACTACAGGGGAAAAACAAGGAATGTCAGCTAAAATTCAAAATAAATGATAATCGATTTCTAATTGCTAAGAAATATATAGACTTTGATTAGCTTTATTCTCAATTTATTCAAATTAACCTTCTACTGACATTCCTTGTTTTTCCCCTGTAGTCTTCATATAAATATCGGGGAACATGCATAGAACAAAAATCGCAGTCATTTTAATCCTCTACAGACCAGCTTTTATTATAAATTAAAATATTATAAATCAATAATAAACCAACTTTTTTTCTAGAATTATGAAGTGAAACTCCATATTAAATTATTAACATTTAACACAAAACATTTGTTTTTATTCGTAATATTATAATTAATAAAAATATTGTAATATAATAATATTTAACTATGATCAACGGGTCTGTAGAGGTTAACAATAAATAATAATGTAAAACAAAAACAAATGCATTATAAGGCAAATTATAACACAGGAATACAAAATGGAGACACATAAACGAAAAAAATATAATAATAGCTAACGAATACTGAGTTAGTCGCGTTTGTAAAAAAAAAATCTCTTTAGCATTTCAGTTACGCTTAATAATATAATATTTAATACTCGCAATGATGAAATTTGAAGATAAATGTGTTATTCATATTTGTAATACAAATATCGCAACTACATTGCATCGAAAATATTTAATTTTTTTAATCAAACGCGAGCCGTGAATTAAACGTTAATCACGCAAAAAAGGATAAATTGTCTTTACACCGTTTTCCGAAACTAATAGACGCGGATTCAAATATAACGCCGTCCCAAAAGACCTCTCAGATCTGCTTCCGAATCGTAATAAGAGCTAACCTTACAATACAAATATTTATTTTATGTATATAATAAATTAAATTAATTGTAATACATTTTCTATGAAATTATGAATGGATGGCAAATTCAAAGAAATCAGTGTGTCTTACAATAAAATAATATGTTTAACAATGTGTTGTATAATCGTATAATAAGCAGCTTCGGGTAAGTATATTGCATCGGAAAAATAATCGGCACTTGAAGGGAGTTATCAATTCAGTCAGAAAAAACCGTGTAGACCCACTGGCGATATAATTCCGTAGACAATTCAGGATAAGCCCGTGCGATTTCTCGCAGCTTTAACAGACTACTACATCTGTAACAAATGTAATATTTTCATGTCATCGTTGCACGCACAATTTATCCCAAGCGATGATTTCGTAAAAAATGAGTTGATTTGTGAGAACGTGAAAAATGGCGTTTCGACAAGTTATTTATTGCCATCAAAATAAGCCACTAATACCGGACAACACGGTTCTTCTTAAATTTAAGATCTGAAAGGTTCTCATTATTTAATATCCGGAGTTCCCTCAGCCGGGAATCGATCCCAGGAAACATTTTCTAGTGACGATTTATTATTAAAATAAATAAAAAAACATAAAGTACAAATGAAAACTTTTTTTTAAAAGAAGTTTTCACTTGTAAACATGCACACACGTTTTTAAACAACAAATATTTTTTGTGGTTTATTTCCAACAACTCAAAATTACGGAATGACACGTGGGCGAGATTGTGCGATTACCGATATATTTAACAGCAATGGAGTACACGTTTACTGCAAGCAGTCTGGAACAAAAACCTTACTATTATTAGAATATGTATTCATTCTCGGTTCGGTACGAGCTTCCCATATCCGTTTACAACGGATGTGGAATGGATACATTTACGGGAGTCATTTATGGTTATTAATTTCGGAATACCGTGTAAGGAGACATACTTAATCTATAAGTTAAATAATACTTACGCTCCAGTTCGAAAAATCTGGCTTCCTCCAACAGCAGCTCTATTTCGGGGAATGTTTCTGGAATGAGGACACGCCCGTTCCTCATGAAGTTTAACACGTGACGGAACATTCCTCCGTCCCTGTCTATAAAATAGTGTTGCTTCAAAGAATCCAGGACAATAGGAACGCTGCCATTGAACAGACGGGCCAACCTAGATTCGGGAAACCTGTAACAGTCTGTCGGTAAGAAGGGAGTGGGAAGACCGAGAGATACCCAACACGTTCTATACACAAGGTAAAACAAAGCTTCATACGGCCAAAACATGAAGTTCAAGTTAGTTCGACAGCTGAATGAGTTCTTAAATACGCTCAAAGTACAACTCTCAAACAATTGCAAAACGGGTGAATCATTGAATTTGCCTGCCGACATCAAATAGTGATGAGGCAGACTTCACCCAAATAAAATATAGACAGGTGCGAGCTATATTCAGACAAAAATGATGGACTTCTGCAACAACTTCTGCACGACAGCATGTAGAGTAATAGGTCAATTAGCAAACCACGAAACTCTTTGAAGAAATTTATTAGACGATGGTTCAATTACACTGACAAAGGCTGACCAACCTTCGAAAGTATATGACGTGAGAAGAAGCAGAAAGAGTCTTTTGAACACCATTAGCGAACAATTATGAATCAAGAAAATTCTAATATTTTTTAGAAAATACTGGTTTTTACTACACTGTCAATATATAAAAAAATAATGATCAAGAATTATAAAAAAATCGAATCGGCAACTCGTCTTTTTTATTAAAAATATTAAATAAATATTACAATAAAAAATAATGTTTAAATACCACCACGTGTTAGGTCATGCACGGATTCGAGCCTACGACCCTCACTCACTCACCAAGTATTTCATCCACTAGACCACCACCACGATATTGGATATACACATGTTAATTTACTGTACAAGTATTTGTTAACTTTTCTACTTCTATATACAATTATAAAAAGTATTTCAATGTATGCATTTGATATCAGTTAAAAATCAAATAAACCGTAAATCTATAATATATATACAAAGAGCCGTGGAACGGTCTTCTGCTACTCTAAAGAGTGTATAGTCCGCTACTGGTGCAGTTGTTAAATTTTTCAAAAACTAAAAAAATGTACCGTTACATAAAATAAATTATACAAAATAGGGATATGTATTTACTGCGAAAAGCTCTACAAAGTGTCACCGACGCTATCAATAGTATTAGAACTCGCAACATCGTCTACTTGCGACACTAATTAGATATACACTTAACGTAATACATCATGTATTAAAACAAAACAAATTCGTTTGCAATTCTTTTTTAATTCCGTTATGATGGAGAGAGTTAAAAAAAAATCTGAGGTATCTCTACACGAAAGAGAATGGTAGTTATCCGTGGCTTTAAGAGTATCCCACGGCATTTCTCTCTCTCTGCAGCTTCGAAGTGATGGGCATCTCATAATCCATTTCTTTAGATTAATCAGGGGATATTTCGAGGTCTTTTTGGCCCTGATAGATATCTTCAACAGCGACAGCACAGATTGTTTTAGCTACCGGCCGTCAGAACCAAGGCGGTCTCCTCGGAGATCGACGTCTTTCATAATAGTGAATGTATGTTCAGAATACAAATACTCTTGACTTTAGAGAGTATTTTGTGTTCTACTATTATTTTTCTTCTTTTGCTAACTCCAAGTTTCACTTCCGTATGTGTTACATTATTATTACATTTTATCTAAAGCCAAAATGAATTAATTTTGTTATTTAAAATTTCATGATAGAATTCATCTTTAATAATAAAAATAAAAATAAAAATGGAAAACATATTTTTCAAATCTATGTTTTGTTAAAATCCAATTGGTGCCTTCTAGTCCACCGGAAAATGGCAGGGAGCTGCCAAAACCGGTCGAAGACGTAAACATTAGTGGATTTTAACTAAATATACATTTTAATAAGATATTAACACAAAAAAATATTTTCAAAATAAATGATTCCTCTTCCACTCTGCCCATTTTTTCTCAGAACTGATCATCTGCTCTGAATTTTATTTAAACGTAATTATAAAACAAAAAATAAAAAAGAGTTAAACGAATGACAAACTTCCACGCGCTTGGATTAAGTACACGATTAAATGAAAAATAAAATGTATATTTTTAATTAAAAATGTCTGGCCCACGGAGCTGCCTACTGGAACTCGCAGAGTCGGCCACAGAGTTGTATTCGTATAAGTTAAAACTACTATTATTTGAGCATTTGTTTTCTTAATCCGAAGCAGTTTTTTTAAGCAAAAATAATCACTTATCATTCGGTGTTTACATTACATTGTATTAAAAAAGTGTAGTAGTGGTGGTCTGCTAGACAGAACGCCCGTTGATTATAGAGATTTGAGTTCGATTCTGAATACGATTTTTTTTCGCAGCACAAGTATTTTTCAAATTGTTTGAGGAAAATGAAAAAAGTGGCAAATTGCAATATTAATATTATTAATTGAAATTTCTTGTCAGGAGTCAATTGTAAACAAAATAATTAAATATTAAGCTATTGCATTTTAATATGTATTTAGTATTAAGCCATTTGATTTTAAGTCCAGAAGATAAAAGCGAACTGCTGAAACCGGTGGAAATTAAAAATCAAACGGGATAAAACTAAATATATACATATTTTTTTAAATAAGCTGTGGAAGACCAAGGAAAGCATGGTATAACAAATTAATCAAATACTAAGAGTGTGCGTGTTACGATGCAAGAATGTAGAGGACGCTCGAGAGGTATGTCAGGACAGAGCAGTATGGCAGTTCATCTTTTCTGCCTACCCTTCCGAGGAAACAGCGTAATGGTTACTAAGTTATTTAGTAACTAAAATAATTTTTTGTTTTATTTTCAGCATGTAGAATTCCGAGTTTAACAAATAATTTACTCATAAACATAAAAAAAAACATTGTTCATATTTTATGTGTTTGTATAACATAAATTCATAATAAAATATTTTTTTGAATAATCTTTAAATATCGATTATGCTTTGTGTTAGGAATTTGCCGGTAGGCACTTAACGAATACCGCAACGTTTGAATAACATTCCCTTTCATTAGGATCGAACATTCGTAATTCAAATATAAAACAATGAAGTCGAGATTTAAAAATTATACAGAATACGTCAATAAAACGCCAGCCATTCTACACTGGGTTACATAAATGCTTTCACGGGGTTTCGTTGTTTTTCAACCACATTTATTACTTCGCACCTTCAGGACGAAAACGACTCAACTCGAAAAATCATACGAAAGTGTCACAATTTACATTCTTCTTTTGCGATTTCCCAACAATATGATTTTTCGAGTTGAGTCGTTTTCGTCCTGAAGGTGCGACTTGCTCTTTGTTACTGCGAAAGATCCTTACATAACCAACCACTTTGAAAGCCATCTTCAACATACAACATTATAGCATTATAAGCGATCATAAAGCAAATTAAACTTAAATGTTGGTTTATTTTGTTATTGTATGTATTGTAATCATTTTCCCATATTTTGAATAACTTTTATGGGAGGGGGGCGTTGAACGTTTATTTTTCTTGTAAAGGAGGCGGTGGCCCAGAAAAGATTGGAAACCTATGGTCTAAGGTATAAGGCGTCTTGGTTGCGCAAGATCAATGATTGGACTGGAGAATGAAACTTGAAGGAGTTGTTCCGGACGCGCAAGACAGAGAAGCCTTTACAGAAGTGATTGCTAACGTCGAGACCTGATAAAGCAGATGAAGAAGAAGAATAAATAAATGATAAAATTGATTTAAAAAAATCTCACACTTAAGAAATGAAAGTCAACTGAGGAACATATATCAGTCTGAATCTACCTTAATGTAAATTAATGGGGAATCGGCAACAATTTCGACTCACATTTCCCTTCCAACCTTAGACTCTCCACCCTCGTCCGCCAACTTGGCAGCCCTTAAGTGATGTTCTTATAAGGAGTGAATCGGTTCGCGTTATATAAACTAACAACAACAACAAACCATCACGCCGTACCCCCCGCAGGGGTAGGCAGAGAGAATGGACCGCCACACTACTCTATCCTGATATACCTTTCTAGCTTTCTTCTCATTCATACAGCGAGTCATACACGCACGTCGATTCTTCCGATTTCTAACATGACCAACCTTTAAAATTTGATTAGTTTGATCATGCCATGTTTTCCTCGGTCTACCTCGACTCCGTATTCCATTTACATCGTTAACGTATACTTTTTTTTAACCATTCATTCTTCACCCATGCCCTCCATATGTCCGAACCAACGCAGCGATCCTTTCATAATTTTGTTCATAAAACCTTCTTTCGCTCTAGATTCCATTCTTATATCAGCATTTGAGATTCCGTCATACATCATTTTGTCTTAGGGACCTCATCTCTACCGCATTTATTCTGCTCTCATCTTTCTTATACTAGTTCCATGTTTCGCTTCCATACATAAGGGTTGGGACCAGAAGTCCATTGTAAACGGCAATTTTCACTTTCATTGATAAATTCTTGTTTCCAATAACTATTTTTAAAGCTCCATTCTTACCCGTATAACCCTTTTTTCAACATCACTGTCCGTTCGGCCATCCGCTGTGAACATGCTACGTAAATACACAAATTTCTCTCTCTTCATAAAAAAAGTTCTCTTCGTTCACACTTATGTTACAAACTGTCATTTGCTCTTCCCTTTCAAAAACCATCACCTTTGACTTTCCGACATTCATCATTAAATCGTTTGACTATATATTATAATATATAAACTATGTTTTCTTAATTCAAATCGATACACTTTTAAATTTTTGAAATTTTAAAAACAATAATAGATAATAATAATAATTATAAAAATACTGACTATTAAATCGAATACTTCTAGATATATATTTTTAAATAAAAATATAAAATATATCATCTAGAAATGAAGAAAGAACGATTGATTATTATGACCATAATGCCCAGGAAAACTCGAATATTTCGAGTACGTTATAAAAAGCGAGAAATATAGCATATTAACTAACGTCTGCCCGAAGAGGTAGGCAGAAAGAATGGACTGCCACACTTTTCTTTCCTGACATATTTCTCTCACTTCCTTAACGTTCATACATTCTGTCATGCACGCGCGTCGATTTCTCTGACTCCTCACGTGGCTGACATTCAATATTTGATTTATTTGATCGTGTCACGTTTTCCTCGGTCTTCCTCTATTTTTAGTTCCATTTACTTCATTAACATATACCTTTTTAACTCTTCTTTCTTCATTCGTTCTTTCCATGTGTCCAAACAATCTTAATGATCCTTTCATTATTTTGTTCATAACACCACCATTCGCATCGCATACACTTCTTATATTTTCATTTGAAACTCTATCATACACAGAGTATTCACACATTCGTCTCAGAGATATCATTTCTTCTGCATTTATTCTACATTCATCCTTCTTTTGCCAGTTCCATGTTTTGCTTCCATACGTCGGTACAAGAACACCCTTGTGCACTGCCATTTTAGCTTTTTTTAAACGAAGTTTTGGATGAAGAAAGTCCTGTTAAAAAACCTTCAAATTATTCAAATGGAGTGCAACATCCTTGTTTAAGATGCATCCAATGTTAAAATAGCCATGAAGTTGTTTTATATCCGATAGGAGAGAAACAAAATAATGGGACACACACGCATACATTAGAAGCTGTTTGATGCTATCTCTTTCGATTTTGTCCAGTATCTGATTACGCTTAACAAATAAACTTCTTATTTGCAAATGTACGTATTCAATTTTAAACTAAGATAAACTTAAATATTTAATAATTAATACGAATGAAAACCTCTGTTTTCTAGACATTTTATCATTTTTCGGAAATGGCATATTTCGCCCGTCTTGCCTTTTAAAGGCAACGTTTAATAATGTCTCAACAAGACGAAACATGCCATTCCCATAAAATATAATAACATCTTTAGAAAACCGGCGTTTCATTTGTATAAAATATTTAATATGGAGTTTTACATATTTGTTCAAGAAACAATTAATTTTTTTTTAGTCATTTGCCATAATTTTGAAAGATTATGCATTAATTATATTTTGATTTTGCATATAAACTATTTTCATCGATATCACAGAAAAATATACTAGCCGGTATTGTACGAACCGGTACGAGGAAGGGCCGATAACAAATCTTCAGCGACATCACTACAACTATATCGCAATAAGTAAATAGTCCTTCGACTGACATATTCAACGGTCATTATGTTGATCGACTTTAATAATTGAGTATCCCATACCCGGGGCCCTAGCGTGAGTCACCCAAAGGAGAGACCAAGCGCCTACAATTTTATTTTACAAAGAATAAATAATGCACCCGGGTATTTGCAAGTCAATAAAATGACTTATGTACGTATCTTCTGAAGCACTGAAGGTGAATTAAATACATTTTTAATCGCACTGCCCAATGGATGTCACTCAGCTGGCTTTATAAATTATTTTATTTTTAGTAAATATTCAAATGAAAGTATGAAATTATTAATAGATGGCACTAGTGTAGATTGAACTAAAAATGTGAAGTGTAGTCCCACATTGCAGCATATATATATCTTCCAAAAAATTGTCAGACGTGGTGGTCATAAGAAGGGCGGAATGGGGAATGTTGAATTACATAAAGCGTCGCTTAACCCAACCAATGACAGGTCACGCCTCGACCACCATATTCTGTTTCCAATTTGCATCTTCGTCTCTATTGAGATACAATTAATCCTTAAAATTGACAACCCGCAATGGGTAAAATCCAGTATTCGTCTACAAGAATTTGTATACATTCAAAATGTTGAAATTATTTTTGTTTTTAAAAATCAATTGTAGCACCTACAGTAAGTTTGTAAAATTTATATTCAAATTCAACCTTTATAATACGCGAGTATCAACTAAACAAAATATATATTAGGTCCTTACATATGAAATTGGCGTTTTGTATGGGAGGAACATAAAGTTGATTTTTTTTATATATGATATATTTATTTAATCAAAGTATGTACCATTGCTATCTATGCACTTTTGCTATCTCATAGGTAGTTCATCGATCCCTTTACTAAAAAAACCATTCGGACGGGAATCAATAAAATCTTTGAAGTCGGTTTGGACTACCCCATCGGAGTTGAATTTTTTCCCTTGCAAGAAGTTATCCAAATTTCGTAAAAAATAGTAATCTGTTGGGGCAAGGTCCGGAGAGTACGGTGGATGTCTTAGACATTCCAATTGAAGCTCTTCTAATTTGGTAGCCGTCTGTTGTGCAGTGTGTGGTCTAGCGTTATCATGAAGCAGCAGTGGCCTAGAGCGATTAACCAGCCTCGGTTGTTTAGCAGCTAGCTTTTCAATCATGGTTTGCAGTTGCTGACAATAGACATCTGCCGTAATCGTCTGGCCAGATTTAAGAAAGCTGTAGTGAACGACACCAACACTAGTCCACCAAACGCTCACAAGTAAATTTTTTGGAGTCAATTTTCGCTTGGGGCATGGTTTGGCTGGTTCGGCAGGGTTCAGCCATTGCGATGAGCGCTTCCGATTATCATACAGGATCCACTTTTCATCACAGGAAATGATTCGATTCAAAATCCCTTCATTATTGTGTCGGTTGAGTAATGCAACGCAGCAGTCACCGCGCGTTTGTTGATTTGCTTCACTCAATTCGTGAGGTACCCACCTTTCAAGCTTTTTCACCTTCCCAATTTGCTTCAAGTGGATTAAAACAGTTTCATCACTAACACCGCAGCCTGCAGCTAACTCGGACGTGGTTTGCGATGGATCCGCCTCCACAATAGCCTTCAATTCTTCATTATCAACTTTGGTCTCCGGCCGTCCACGGGGCTTGTTCTGCAGGTCAAAATTTCCAGAACGAAAACGTTGGAACCAAAAAGGCACTGTGTTTTATTTTGCGGCACCGTCGCCATACACATCATTAATCCTTCGAGCCGTTTCTGCAGCACTGGTGCCACGGTGGAACTTGTACTCGCAAATATCGCGATATTTCAAGTTTTCCATTTTGTAAACTGAGTGACGCAAAGAAAAAAAAACAATTGAGGAAAAAACAAATTAATTATAATTTTTGAAACACAAATACTTGAGTAAATAGCTGTATAAATTTGAATTTGGAATTCCTAACCAAAGAGAAGATATTTGAGATCAAAGTTGCCAGTACGGCAAAACGCCAATTTCATATGTAAGGACCTAATATAATAAATAAATACATTATTTCAGATATTGAATGTTAGCCACGTGAGGAGTCTGAATTAATTAATACTTTTTCTTTATTTCTTTCATGTTTTCTAGAAATTTTGTTGTATTCAATGGAAATCAAATTTGCCTTGTAAAAGCATTGTTAAAAGTAAAGAGAATCAAACACGTTTATGTTTGTATGCCCGGCCTAATGGAGCAGAATACGGTACCTTATGTATGGTTTCTTTTGACCCTTAATTATTGCTAACAATGTATTAAGCCACATCAAAGTGCCATACTCTGCTTTGATAGACGTTTTCATTCGTATTAATTATTTACAATTTCACATCAATGGTCAAGAAACAATAAATAATCTTATATAAACTTTGATTACATTATTCCTTTATTATCACGAAACCTTTAATTATTGATAAATTTAAGGCGTGTTAACTGTACAATTCCACAATGTCGAATTTTGTATAAATTAAAACATTGTTCTTTCTACTTTTGAGTTTATTTTTCTCGACATATTTCGAAGGCTTTACACCTTCTTCATCGGGAGAACGATTTATCGTTCTCTCAATGATGACGGTGTAAAGCCATTAAGACATGCCGAGAATAATAAACTCAAAAGTTGAAAGTACAGTGTTTTAATTCATATAAAAACGTCAAAGAAACGTTATTTAAAAAAATTTGGCTGTAATCTTCGTCTTAACACTTTTCCTATTGAGAGTGCATTTTAAAGAAAACAGTCATTTTTCTAATATCCTTTTTTATCGACCATACAAGAAATCAACTTTGAGATATTTACATAAATCAATTTTTATTTCATTTGTCATTTTCTATATAAAAATCGGCACCAAACATCTTTTTTGGTTTTGGATTGGGTTTTGGTTCTAGACCTAGATTTTTTTTAATGTTACAAACTTTTTGAAAGACATTATACGAGCTCACAAGATACAGTATTCAATGTTAATGATTTTGCCTATTCAGTTATTTACTATACCGGATCATTCGTTTATTGATTTCTCTAATCTTGCATTATTTTGTCACGTTTCATTTATAATGCCAGTGGTGCATGAATGTACCAGAGATGTTTTTTTAGAAAAATTCGAGACTTAGATTTACATGTTAAAAATATTATGTTTACACATTTAAGTGATTTAAAAACAGTGAAAAATAATAGAAATAATCACCAAAATTATTTAATTTTTACTGTTGAAAAAAGGTCTGATTTTGCAGCAGTTATTCCATATGTTTGTAAATACCTGTTTGCTGTTTTATTACAGATATCAAGTATTGAGAATGATTTTTATCTTTAATAGCAATATATAACATATAGTCGTGCAAAACAAAATTAAAATGCAAATATAATTCAGAAGGAATCCAATATAAACTCTGCTGGACAGTCTTCAAAGCGCTACATGGAATGGCTCCAAATTATATCTCTGTATAACGGACAGCTTAAATACAAGGAAATCCACACTTCGCTCGGCGATAGGAAGATTAGTTGAGCCAAAGCGTTGCCCTAGTACAAATATCGGGGATCGAGCGTTTGCGGTAGCCGGTCCATAAGCTTGGAACAATCATCCTTCACACCTCAGATGCATAAATGATCCGACAGACTTCAGATCTAAGCTGAAAACCCATATTTTTTCATATTTCATACCCAATTTAAAACTTGCATATTTTGTTCTATTATACTTTTTAATCGATCGCGAATATCAATCAGATTCAGCGTTTACATTTAGATTTAAAACCCGTCATAATGCGCCCTTGAGGTGATCACATCACAAAAACGGCGCTTTAAAAGTTAGCATGTTATTATTATTATTATTATTTGAAATAGATGGTGCATTTCTGTGAAATATATCACTAGGAGGAATAAGGTATATTATTAAAATGGTTCTGTTTTAATACCCGTAATAAATGCATCAGAAAAGCTTACGTACACTTGGAAAAAAATTGCTTTGAAACAGGATGCCGATATAAAATCTCGCTGGACAAAGCAAATTGATTATGAAGGGGATATATGAAACTTGCGTGCATCCGGGTCCTTCGATGGCTATTTGATATAGGAAACATTCCACCCCGGGGGTTGCTTCGCCGGCAAAAATAGACTAGTTAGGATTCGATATCCGACAGCGGGATGAGTTCGTATGCAATCAGTTCTCCCTCTATCCCTGCATTATGAAATGTTTCCTGTCCAAATCAAACTGTTTTTCAGATAATTTTCATAAGTGAATTGGTGGTTTTGATTTTATACCTAATTAAAAATTTTTTTTTTTTAACTAACTAACTAACTAACCATCACGCCGTCTCCCCGAAAGGGTAGGCAGAAAGAATGGAGTGCCACACTTTAATCGATGCGGCACTCCATCCTTCTCTTTTCGCCATCGCGCGAGACGCGGTGTGATGGGTTGCGAACCTCATCGCCACCAATAGGCATCTCCCGCGCACACTTCAATCGTTCAACGTCTACATAATAAATCTAAAACAAATTATATGAAATACAATGATATAAAATAAAATAACAAAGAAAAATAATTTGACACATATTGTTATTTTAGATGGTGCACTTGTCATCAGCTGGACGATCCGGACATGTGTGTTTATTTAATTTTTATTCCACGTTATCCACTGTTTTTTTTTAAATTTACTGTAATTAGGCACTTAAAACAATCCAACACCAGCAAGAACTTTAAAATATTATTGAAGAATTTATTCAAATTGTCATTGGAACAAATGAAAAATTTATTTTTACACCTGTCAAAATTATTTTTATAAACGTAAAAACTTTTTTTTTTTTATCTTCTTCTTCTTCTTCCCTTTTTGTAGACTCAGGAGTCTGTTATTTCAGGCGGGTCCTCTTGAGATGCTGAACTCCAGCTTTCTCTCCACCGTTTCGGGGGTCTTCCTGGTCGGCGTTGTCCGCTTGGCGTTCCATGGAGAGCTATGTGTGGTATTCTATTTGAGCTCATCCTTTCTACGTGTTCATGCCAGTATCGCCGTCTTTGACGTCCCCATCTGACCACATCTTCGACCTCGCAGATTTCTCGGATTGCTGTATTCCTAACTCGATCACGTAGGGTCTTGCCAGCTATAGCGCGGAGCGTTTTCATCTCGGTTGTCCTGAGCATGCTCTTTGTCTTGACAGTATCTGCCCTCGATTCAATGCCATATGTGAGGATTGGTCGCACACAGGTCTTGTAGATGCGTACCTTGCTGTCAGTCCTCATGTCCCTGCTTCTCCATATGACATCTTTCAGGCAGCCTGCAACTGCTGCAGCCCTATCCACCTGTGACCTTACTTCTCTGGGGAGGTCATTAGAGCTGGTTACTTCGCTTCCGAGATATGTGAATAGGTCCACCTGTTCGATTTCCTCCTGGCGTACGGAGACTTCGCATCTCAGTTGATTTCTTGCGAATGTCATACACTTCGTTTTTGGGGTGGATATGATCATGTTATATTTTGAACAGGATTCATCAAACTTTGAGAGCATTGCTTGCAAGTCGCTTTGATTTTCGGCCACGATTGTGGCGTCGTCTGCATAGCAAAGCATTCCAATTACCTCTTTACCCAGAGCGTACCCTAAATTGAGAGATGCAACCTCTGCAATGATGTTGTCCATGATGCAGTTAAAGAGAAAGTTTTTTTTTGAGAGTTTTTTTTTTATACTATCCTATATTATATTTTATTATATTTAGTACATTTGTTGCATTGCTCTTTTTCTTATAACATATTAACTACAAAAATCATGTAGGTACGTAGATTAAAAATTACTGTAACCAAAATGGACCGCCACACTTCAATGTTGATATGAAGTCCCAATTTCCGACTTCTTGAATGGCCGGCATATACCTGTATTGATTGCGATAATTTATAATACATAAAATGCGGTAGGTTTTCTTCGAGCTTTACGCGATTTTGTTATACATGAAATATTTCCATTTATTTATACCATCTTGGTTATTACTAAATTGTATTTTTTTGTGATGTATTAGGCCAAAAGATACGCAAATAGAAAATCAATACGAGAGAAATGTGCACGCTGCGATGGTCGGGAGGAGTCATATTAAAAGTCAAGGTAACTAACAAACTAACCATCACGCCGTTTTCCTGAAGGGGTAGACTGAGAGGATGGACCGCCATCTGTCTTGACATGCCTCTCTAGCTTCCTTAACAATCAAACATCGCAACATGTACGCTCAACGATTTTTCGACTACGAGTGTTGTCGCCTTTTAGTATTTGATTAATTTGGTAATGCCATGCTTTCATTAGTCTTCCACGGTTTCTCTTTCCACTCACACTGCTTGTATACAACATTTTAACCATTCTTTTATTGTCCATTGGGTCCATATGTCCAAATTATCTCAGGGATTCTCTACATTAACACAGAGTACCGCAGTCTCGAATCAAGAAGAAAGGGTACATTGATGATCTTATGATTTAAAATACTTCGTAACCTCATTGATAGCCCATACCTCTTAGACTGTTATGACTTCAATGCACTGGACAGATATGCTCGCGCTAGAAGACACGACAGAAGTCTTGGCGCAGCATACAATGTATGGGGTATGGTGCTCTTGAATGTGGTGTCAGTCAATGTGGACATTCTCCAAATGACCTAAGCGTATTTTAAGGATTATATAGGTACATACTACAAATGCTGATATATGTGTTTTATTTTAACATGTACTCGTATGTCTGTGTTGTGTAAAATGTATACAGTAATTGAGTTCTAAAGACCTGTTGTATACAATAAAAAAAATACATGGTGCTTAACGAATATTGGGGGGGATGTTTAAAGGTTGCACCCATAAATTAAAAGTTATCAGAATCAACGCTCCGATGGTGAATGGTCAGTGATGAGGAGAACCCACGACCACCTCTTGATAAAGTGTATTTCCGCGGCTACTGAGAACAGAGGGAGAGGAAGACTCTAAACCACCCGGCTGATAAATCTGCAGAGGGACATGATGGTCCCAGGCTTTAAGGAGAAAGATGCCTACTAGCGAAAGTCATAGAAAACTGACGCTGGGTAACAGAAAGAACGAGGAGAAAAAAGATTAATCAGCAGTTCTGCATTTTCTTTTTATATCAGCGTTTGAAAATTCAATGTAAATAATTAATACATAAATGATTAACTAACTAACTAACTAACCATCACCCCGTTTCTCCGGAGGGGTAGGCAGAGAGGATGGACCGCCACATTGTTCTATCCTGACATAACTCTCGCAACTCTTCTACATTCACACATTGTGACATGCACGCTTGTAGATTGTTCCTACTTCGAACATGCCCGCCTTTCAGTAATTGATAAATTTGGTCATGCCTTGTCTTTCTTGGCCTTACTCGACTTCTTTTTCCATTCAAACTACTTGTATATATATTTTTAACCATTCTTCCCTCATCAATTCGTTCCATATGTCCAAACCATCTTAGTGACCCTTTCTTGATTTTATTTATCACGCATTTATCCGCTTTACATTCCTTTATAATATAATAATAATAATAATTAGGCTAATTTGTAAAGCGCCGTTTTCGTGAATAGCTCACCTCAAGGGCGCTTTGACAATGTTTTTAGTCATGAGAGCTGCATGTGACACCAGCAATCAGATAACCGTTGTTTACATTTTATGGGATATTTTGAAAAGGTGGGTTTTTAGGTGAGATTTAAAGTCTGTCGGATTGTCAATGCATCTGAGGCGTGCAGGAAGCATATTCCAGGCGGACGGACCTGCCACTGCGAAGGCCCGATCTCCGAAATTTGTCCGGGGTTGCGCTTTGGCTCAACTAATCTGCCTATTGCCGAGGAGTTTGCTGATCGAAGCGTAGATTGCCGCAAGTTAGGGCTATCAGCAACACAAAGTTCAGATATATAGGCTGGTGCCATTCCGTGAAGCGCTTTAAAAACCGTCCAGCATAGTTTATACTGGATTCTTTCAGGACACTTGAGCCAATGAAGATCTTTTAGATGTTGTGAAATATGCGAGTTTTTTGGAACACCTTTTATAAGTCGTGCTGCCGCATTGAAAACGGATTGAAGTTTGTTCGTTTGTTTCTTGGGTATGTTGGCATATATGCCGTTGCAATAGTCGAGTCGAGATACGACGAAGGAATTAACAAGTGTTTTTAATGCATCAGTGGGAATATTTCTTTTGATTGCTTTGAGCTGCCTTAGGTGAAAGAAGCTGGCGCTCACTGTCTTATTTATTTGGGTTTTTAATGAGAGATCTGCTTCGAAGTTGACTCCAAGAAGTTTTATGGAGTTATTAGGGATGATGTCAATTCCGAATGTTGATATCGGAGCATGATCGACTAAGTGCTGGCGCTTCATTGAGGCGGTCCAGAGAAATTCCGTTTTGGAAGGGTTTAATTTTAATTTATTTGAGGCCATCCAATTCGATATAGCTTCAATGCACTTTAAAGTTATAGATTTTAGATGGCTGATGTTATGAGGGTCACAAAAGAAATAAATTTGCTGGTCGTCAGCATAGCAATGAGACAGCAGACCAAATGAATCAATTATTTTGACAATGTCATTAGTGAACATTATAAATAATATCGGGCCTAGCACTGAACCTTGCGGAACACCAGATTTGAGGGTGAAAAAAGACGATATTTTCCCTGCGACCTGAACTGCTTGTGAGCGATCCGACAGATATGAAGTTATCCACTCTATTGTATTGCCTGTGAAATCGTAAGTAGTCTCGTTTCTTACTTCATCATTAGATATTCTATCAAACATTGTTTTTCCGCACATCCTTCTTAGTGACCTTATTTCTACGGCATTTATCCTACTTTCATCCTTCTTCTGCCAACTCCAAGCTTCACTTCCATACATAAGGGTTGGCACTAGAATTCCATTGTGCACTGCCATCTTTAAGGGATTTCTAATACAATTTATTGTATTATCATTTTTATTTTGTTAGTTCCAACTAACTAACCTTCACGCCGTCTCCCCGAAGGGGTTTGTTAGAAAGAATGGACTGCCACACTTTTCTTTCCGGACATACTTTTCAACATTCAAATACCTGTCATGCACGCACGTCGATTTCTGAGACTCCTCACGTGGTCGACATTTAATATTTGATTTGTTTGATCTCGTCGATTTTCCTCGTTATTCACTTAGAATTTTCTTATTCTTTTTTTTCTACCCCTAAATTTCCGGGCTCGATTTCCGGCGTTGGCAGTGTGATTGTCACACTGTTTGCGTGCAGAATTCACGACACAATAATATGGCGATAGATTAGCTACCTATCACATGTCACGAATCAATATGATAACTATATATACCCTTTACATTGATTTGGGCACGCGATTTGTAATGATGTAAAGAGCGAATAAACAAAATAATAATAATAATATTGTTTATCTGGTTTGGCTACCGGAAGTCGGCGAATATTATTTTAGATAAGCAGAAAAATAACAATTTTATTAGAAAGTAACTCATCTTGTTACAGCGTAAGACGCTAAACGTTATCGAGAAATGTTCTCTCGATATTGTATGGCATCATTTTTAATTGCAGTTTTCAAAATTCCTAGACGCCAGAAAGATGAGTGCGCAGTATTGGGGTGTGTACTGAAACAAGAGGTTACAACTCTGCTGAAGTAATTGAAGCCTTCAGAAGAAAGCAATTTTCAAACTGACCGTTTTTCCTGGCTACGTAACATGAGCTGCGCTATTGTTCAAACAAAATGAAAATAACATTCGATATGAAAATCACTCTTTTCATAGGAAAAATTCAGTCGTTTGTTTTAATATCCGTTCAATGTACGTTCGCAATTTGAAAAATGGTTGAAAGTAATTAGTTAAAACACCTGGTAGGAGTCATGAACTCCTTGAATGCCGTTTAAAATCAACTCTCAACAAAGGAGTAATATATCAAAGAACATAATGGTTTGCACGCCGCCGAGTCTATTGAACCGTATCATTTATTTCCAATAAAGTTCATTAACTGCATAACTCGTCTGAAAATAAACATAACGCATATCATTGGGCATTTTGTTTTAATGCGTCCGTGAATTATCATACGCTACACTCCATATTACCATCTACCTATTAGATATATGACATAGAACATAGAGGATTCCCACCGCTTACCCGAAGCTGTTATAGGCGAACGGCGCCTTTCGTTAGCTTCGCTCATTCTATCCCTAGGCTCGTCTCTCGTCCATGCGGGACTTACGTTAGAGAAAAAAAAAATATACAAAAGAAATCAAGAGGGACCAAGCAACATTTAATCTGCTGCTATTTTTCTCTATGTCCCGCAATACACGAAGATTACACTTCAAAATTTCGCGCTAGTTAAATTTATTTTATTTTATTTTGACATTCATTGAAGTTTGACCTGCTTCGATTATCGCCAATTTATTAGACATATTTTAAGTTTAAAAAAACATAAATTCATATAAATAAAAAATATCTAAATTCCAGGTGAGTATTAATATCATGGTCATTCATTTATAGGATGTAATAATTAACATATATTACGAAATATGATCAAATTTTGCTTTCTAGTATATTTGCTATGAAGATATTTAATCGTTATAGGTAACAAAATATTTAAAAAATATATATTATATTTATTATATTTTACGTAAATAGATAACTTAATAAACTTGTTTTTATTAAAATTAAAAAAAATCTTGAAGTGAAGAGTTAATCTTAGGAAATTGAAAAACTTTGTTAAATCCACTATTTAATAAAAAAATATTAAAAAACACGACATGTTTCGGAGGATACCTCCATGTAATTATATTTTTACACCTGAATATAATTATATTCGTTATATTTTTACACCTGAAGATGGAGGTATCTTCTGAAATATGTTGTGTTTTTTTAATATACTAACTAACTACCTAACTACCTAACTAACTAACTAACCATCACGCCGTCTCTCCGAAGGGGTAGGCAGAAAGAATGGACTGACGCACTTTTCTTTCCTGACATATTTCTCTAGCTTCCTCAACATTCATACATCGTGTCATGCACGCGCGTCGATTTCTCTGACTCCTCACATGGCCGACATTCAATATTTGATTTATTTGATCGTGCCACGTTTTCCTCGGTCTTCCTCTATTTCTGGTTCCATTTACATCATTAACATATAATTTATTTACCATTCTTTCTTCATTCATTCTTTCCATATGTCCAAACCATCTTAATGATCCTTTCATTATTTTGTTCATGACACTATCATTCGCACCGCATTCACTTCTTATATTTTCATTCGACACTCTATCATACACAGAGTATCCACACATTCGTCTAAGAGATCTCATTTCTACTGCATTTATTCTACTTTCATCCTTCCTTTGCCAGTTCCATGCTTCGCTTCCATACATAAGGGTCGGTAGAAGAACACCATTGTGCACTGCCATTCTAGCTTTTTTGGATAGGTTTTTGTTTGCGATGACAACTTTAAGTGCACCATTCAATTTGTTGCCTGCCCCAACCCTTCTTTCAATATCCCTCTCCACTCTCCCATCTCTTGTTAACCTACTACCCAAATACACAAACTCAACTACTTGCTCCAAATTTTCACCGTTCACGCTAATGTTGCAGACTGTCATGGTTTCTTCCTTTTCAAAAATCATTAATTTTAATATTTTTTATTAAATAGCGGATTAAACAAAGTTTTTTAATTTTCCAAGTTTATACTATGGAATTCCACAGTGTTAATGACTTGGCGTTCAATAAGTTGAAGAGTTAATTTACGTACTTCAAATTTTTATTTTTTTATTTCAATTTCGGATAAGGCAAAATAATTTTCTTAACCACTTAACAATTAAAAGATTTATAGTTGTTATGATTCCATATCATAAACGTTTTTTTAAGTTAAACTATTAACATACGCTCGTATGCATTGTTAAGATTGTGGAGTTGAAGAAAAGTTTGAGAGTGGGCCGGCTTGAAAACTGTACAATAGCTATTTCGCAAAGCTGGAAAAATAAGTGTATTCGTATAAATAAGTTTAAAAAAATATCAAATCCTCAAAGTATAAAATGTCGTGTAAGTAATGCTATTTTTAAACGCTTTTAAAGCGGTGAGAAGATTTAACGGCAAGAAGGAATTATATTTTCTCACATGTTTGCAAGAAGGAATTATATTTGTTCACAATAGAAAATCCTTGGAAGCTGTATGTTTTGCGCTTGTATAGAACCTGTCACGAATCGTCACTCACGACTTATAAAATCATAAGTTTATAAGCCGTTGATGCAGGATAGAGGGCTTAACTTGAGTGCCTTTTTAATTTCAACAAAGAATGAGGAATGCAAGTTTTAATGGTGAATGTCGGAAAGTCAAAGATGTTAGTTTTTGAAATATAATAAGTGTGAATGAAGAGAGCTTGGAACAGGTGAGGGAATTTGTGTATTTAGGTAGCATGTTCACAGCGGATGGCCAAACGGATAGTGACGTTGAAAGAAGGGTTGGTGGGGGTAACAATGTGAATGGAGCTTTGAAAAGAGTAAATTTTCGTATGAAGCATTCACTTTGTGGTAAGATATTAAAATTTTTATTATTATTTTTCATATTTAAAATAAAATAGAAATAAAAACAAAAACACTGCACTTTGTTTTTCACCAATATGCGGTTATTTTAATTGCCGACTAGTTTCGCTTGTACCCTAGCGTCTTCAGGGTTTCGTAATAACTCAGTTATTACGAAGCCCCGAGGAAGCTTCAAATGCCAATATTAGAAAGGAAAGTAGAGCGAAGATCAACAAAATTATGAAAAGATCGTTGCGTTGGTTCGGACATATGAAGCTCTTGGGTGAAGAAATAATGGTTAAAAAGTATACGTTAACGATGTAAATGGAGTATGGAGTCAAGGTAGACCGAGGAAAACATGGCATTATCAAATTAATCAAATTTTGAAAGTTGGTCATGTTAGAAGCCGGAAGAATCGACGTGCGTGTATGACTCGCTGTACGAATGTGGAGGAAGCTAGAGAGGTATGCCAGGATAGAGTAGTATGATGGTCCATTCTCTCTGCCTACCCTTACGGAGAAACGGCGTGATAGTTTGTTGTTATTGTTGGAAAAATATTACGTTTTGGATTAATATGCAAGCGTTCTTTAATTGGGAAGTTTGGCAGTAGCTTAAAATGTATGTTATACGAGTATAAGAGTACATGGCTACAAATAAAAAGATTTATACTCTTTGGTGTTCTTGTTCTGACATTTATGTAATGAAATGAAACATGGAACTGGCAAAAGAAGGGTAAAAGTGGAATACTGCTATTGAACTGAGATCTCTTGAGAGATCTCTGAGAGTGTCAAATGCAAATGTAAGAAGTGAATGCTGTCTTAATGAAAGCATTATGAACAAAATAATGAAAGATCATTTTACAAATGAATGTAATTGCTAAAAACAAATGGTATACATTAATTCGGTTCAAAAGAACTATTGTATACTAAAAGTGCTAAAATTGACACAAAAATTGTGTAAAAAATACACTTACAACGCTCTACAAGTTTTCGAAACAGGTATTTATAGCCTTTCCGCCGACCACCAACAGGTATTAATATCCTTGCTGCAGATAATGAGTTAATATTGTCTAAACCACAGTGTTAATTTGAAACTTTACAATGAGAAAATTTCCACTGTGTCAGAATAAATCCATTACAATAATTTTACGTGAAATGAAGCATAGGAAATGAGTACATAAAATCAATAATACCACGATAAAATGCTACTTCATTACCTTAAGGGGGATATAAGTTTAGAGCTACGTTTTTTCTTTTTCTAATTCATGATTTTTCGGCAAGGAAGGGATGCATATAACTTATAAAAACTCTGGATACATGGTATACAGATATTTAAGTAAATTTCATTGGAAAATATTGAAGATATCAACTCATCCATCTGACGTGGCTATCAGTGTACACCCTGGAGGCCACAGTTTTCATTTGAAATCAATAAAAGTTTAAATTAAGTTTAAAGGTATGTCCCTCTTCTATATGAACTTCAATTTATTTAAAATAAAATAAAAAATTGAATTTTTTAGATGTGTTTTAAAAACGATTATTATATTTTTCCATTATTGTAAATATTTGTGAAAAGAAAAAATATTTTGACCAATAATATTAATCCGAATTGAGGTTGTAAAGGGTTGGAAAATCTTGGATACAAAGGGGGCAGGATAGAGACGAGTGGAGGAAATTGAAATAGGCCTATATCCAGCAGTGGAGGGAAGAAGGCTAGCAAAGAAAGAAAGAAAGAAAGAGAGCGCAAATAAATTTAAATTTTCAAAATAATTGGTTAAGAGAAAAATGCGTTTGAAAAAAGCTCCAGCGCTTCCGCACTTAACAAAGGGACGCTCACTTAACCGCTCATAATTTCAGAACAAATCGAAATTTTTATTTGAAACTTTGAGAGCACATTTTTGAATAGTTTTACTAACGATAAATGGAATAAAATAATACAATGTTTTATTCGTCCAAATCTATTTCCTCCCTTAATGCAAATAATATTGTGTGGACTGTGTTGGACCCGCATTGTGGGCATGCAATATGCTAATGCAGGGATTTCAACCGTCTCGGAGTCCAGACTAATTACAATCACCAAATGGTTGAAGCCCTGTCCTGCCCTTCTCTTTAGGGAAATCAGAGGTGGAGTCCAGCAAATCACCTAAGCCCTTATAACCGTATCCATGATATGAATCCGAGATAAAGCGGACACATATCAGTTAACGTAAATGTTTAATAATTAATGAACAATAAAAAGGGAAGTCTGGTAAAATAAAGATAAAAATAGAATTTTATATTTTATGTATGGAAAATCTGCGATGATAGGATATCGAATGAAAAATAATAAGAAGTGAATGTGTTCTGAACAAAAAATTAAAAGGATCATAAATACGGTTTAGACACAAAGAGAGAATGCATGGTAAAGAAAATATATGTTTACGATGTAAACGGAACTAGAAATAGAGGAAGACTCAGAAAAACGTGGTACGGTCAAATAAATTAAATATTGAATGTCGGCCACGTGAGGAGCCAGAGAAATCGACGCGCGTGCATGACACGATGTATGAATTTTTAGGAGAATAGTGTTGTGGTCTATTATGAATGCCTACCCCTTCGGCGAAACAGCGCGATAGTGAGTTAGTTGGTATGTTACTAAAATTATGTTTTTATTTATTTTCAGCATGTGAATTGAAAAGTTTTAAAAATAATGTACTCATAAAACTGATGTACAGTACATGAAAAATAACTTTGTTTATATTAATCGATGTATGATTAAGTGTATAGAATTCCATAATGATGTTATTAAATTAAACAAAAGTTGTTTAAAAATAGAACAACTAAAAATTCTATAAATGATATGAAATATTCACGACACGTGTTTCGTCTTATGAGGACATCTTCGAGTGTGCAGGCTTAAATATAATGTGTTACTTATATAGACTTTCGGGTATGTCCCCGCCACTTCTACACAGATTATTTGTGGAAGTGGTTAACAATTATAGGTGCATTGTTAGTTTAATTTCTGGGTATTTCTGTGGACAGTGATTGGCTGACTCTTTTTTATAACAGGATTCTAAGAATTTGGAAAACGTGATGATGAATTTTCTTTTTCACGGGCGGGGACATACCCCAAAGTCTATATAAGTCTCTTCTTCTTTTTGTCCTGTCACACATCCGTGGTGCATAGGGCCTCAAGGAATCTTCTCCACCCGACTCTATCGCATGCCTGATGCTTAACATCATCCCAAGTGAGGCTTGCTGCCTTAACCTCGTCCTGCAGGGTTCTTCTCCAGGTGGCTCTAGGTCTGCCTCGTTTTCTCTTTCCCCCCATAGGGGACCAGTCTAGTGCGCCCAAAGTAAGTAACACATTATATTTAAGCCTGCACACTCGAAGATGTCCTCATAAGACGAAACACGTGTCGTGAATATTTCATATCATTTATAGAATTTATAGTTCTTCTATTTTTAAACAACTTTTGTTTATTTTAATTACATAACTTTGCTTATATTTTATGTATTTGTATAAAACAAATTCATAATAATAAGATTATTTAAAAAATCCGTAAATATTGATTAGGTAAATATTAAGAATTTGCCGATGGGTACTTTACGAATACCGCAACGTTTGAATAACGTGCCAGCAACTACAAGCCCTGGTGTCTATTATGTATGAGGCATGCAAGCGATGCGATTTGATGATGAATGTGAATAAGTCCAAGGTAATGATTTTCGAAAAAGAAGGAAACATAACTGTCTGCAACATTAGTGTAAGCGGTGAAAATCTGGAACAAGTGGATGAATTTGTTTATTTAGGAAGTATGTTTACAAAGGATGGAAGAGTGGAGAATGATATTGAAAGAAGGGTTTGGGCAGGCAAAAGAGTAAATGGTGCACTTAAAGTTGTCATCGCAAACAAAAGCCTATCCAAAAGAGCTAAGATGGCAGTGCATAATGGTGTTCTTGTGCCGACCCTTATGTATGGAAGTGAAGCATGGAATTGCCAAAAGAAGGATAAAAGTAGAATAAATGCAGTAGAAATGAGATCTTTAAGACGAATGTCGCCCAAATCTGTATATGATAGAGTGTCAAATGCAAGTATAAGAAGTGAATACGGTGCGAATGAAAGTGTTATGAACAAAATAATGAAAGGGTCTTTAAGATGGTTTAGACACATGAAAAGAATGAGTGAAGACAGAATGGTAAAGAAGATATATGTTAACGGTGTGAATGGAGCTAGAAAAAGAGGAAGGCCGAGGAAAACCTGGCCCGATCAAATCTATCAAATATTAAATGTCGGTCACGTGAGAAGTCGGAGAAATCGACGTGCGTGCATGACAAGATGTATGAATGTAGAGAAATCGAGAGAATTGTGTCAGGACAGAACAGTGTGGCGTTCTATTCTTTCTGCCTACCCCTCCGGAGAGACGGTGTGATGGTTAGTTAGTTAGTTAGTTATTTAATATTAATGAATTTCACGGATAACGTAAGTTAATCCCACACCTTGTGCTGCATCAGATTCCTGTTGGCTACCTTCCCCCCAGAAGAACACCAAATAATAGAGGGATAACTAGGAGTTAATTTGTCAAGATAGGCAAGCCTAACAATAGTATCAGATCTTGGATCTAAAAGGAGAAGAAGAAGAAGTAAAATAAAACAAAAATATATATAAAAAAAACATTATTGCATTTGGTAAAAATTATCTATAATATGTTAATACACTCATTGTGATAAACGAGTTGAATAGTTTTCTTTGAAATTAGGTTAAAATATGACATGTTCTATTTTTTTAATAAATAGATTAATGGAAATTTGGTGTGATGAGTGAAGCGTTTCCCCGCATAACTGAATTTCATAGAAATAGTTTTAAATGCACGTGTCAATAGAGTAAGAGTCTTTTACATTTTTCAATGGACGTTATTTTCCTCTCGTTTTACATATAATCCTCTGGGAAACGTGAAAATGCACGTCGCTTGTCCAGGGAGTGGTCACGGCACCTCGCACACCCCAAACACCCCTCCGACTCATGGAAGCGGGCTCACCGACGATTTCCCATTGCGTGGAGTGAAGGGGTGAAATAATGAATTGTTCTAAATGTTTATATTTCGCAACAAACTCCTACTGAATTGATATATCATATTAGGAAATCGTAATGCGAAGCAAGCAAGGGAAAATGAAACAAGTTTTTGAACACTACAATACAAGGAAGTCCACCCTTCGCTCGGCGAACTCCTCGGCAATAAGAATATTAGTTGAGTCAAAGCGTTGCCCTAGTACAAATTTCGGGGATCGAGCGTTTGCGGTAGCCAGTTTATCAGCTTGGAAGAATCTTCCTTCACACCTCAGATGCATAAATGATCCGACAGACTTCAGAACTAAGCTGAAAACCCATATTTTTCATATTTCATACCCAATTTTAAACTTGCATATTTTGTTCTATTATACTTTCTAATCGATCGCGAATATCAATCAGATGCAGCGTTCACATTTAGATTTAAAACACGTCTTAATGCATCCTTGAGGTGATTACATCACAAAAATGGCGCTTTAAAAGTTAGCATATTATTATTATTATTAATACTACCAGTTCCACCTTGTTTAAAAAAAATGTTCAGTCTAGAAACAACTACCCTCACAGCAAAAAAATTCCACAAGGTTAAAAATCGTAAAGCTTATTTGTAGTGGCAATGGGTTGGACATACAGCCAGATAGACATCCAATGGGCTGGAGATATAGCCAGAAAGACATCCAATGGGCTGGACATATAGGCTAGGCAGTACAAGATGAACATCCAGAATATTTTTATGGAGGCAATGGACAAAGAAAAAGAATGTAAAGAGGCCACCTAAATTATGGACTGATGACGTTGTCCGAATAGTTGAAACGATCTAAACGTGGAATGGCCAAAACAGGGACGAGTGGAGAAAAATGGAAGAAGGTTCTATCAGGCAGTAGAGGGAAGAAGGCTAAAGAAGAATAAGGTTGCGAAGCAACGCATCATTTTGCCGACGTGAAATATTAAAAAAAAAAAAAAAACGTTTGTGGAAAATAACTGTTTAATTAAAATCTTTTCCTTAGAAATATATTATTATTTTTATGATACAAATGAAAAACTTTTTGGAAATTTCGAGAAAAGAAGATGTTTCGGATGATATGGATGGCAGCGTGTGTGATGTTATCATATAAATAAATTTGGAAATGCCATTGGCAGTAACGGTGACTATTTATTATGGAGACATATGTTTAATGTTTGTTCATACACGAGAAGTAATTGATTCTAATGACTGATAACAAAATACTTAGTTGAAAAGGTTTGAATTCGCTTTACGTTGTTATTTCTTCAGACTTAAGGTCCATTGACACAATAAAAAGGTCACAATAAAAATTGCCTTGAATCTCATTCACTTGTTATTTCAAATGCTATAATAAAATCGCCGTCGGGGGTTGCCTAAGAAAGCACTTATCTACATACATAAAATTGACACTTAATGTAAATTATCAATATTTTTCAGGATGTGTTTCCTACAGTATATAATTATTTTTTTACAGAATACCGTGTTTACTACCATTTAAATTCGCCTCGGAGAAGGCGATTATCTCAGAATTTTAATATAATATGAACGGAATCGGCCTTAATTAAAAGTAACAAGACACCATCAAAACAAACAAAACGATTATTTGCTCAACGCAAACGCGTGACGTGTCGGTATCGGCTGATGACTGTCCAGTGTAAATGGACCTTTAATAGGGGATTCTTTGAGAATTCCGTCATCTTCGGTTATTATCTTCGGCAGCGTTGGTTCCAACCCGCAGAACCAACCTACCCCTGGTGATTCTGGTGGGAAGAGCAATCAAACTGCTGAACATGATCGCTTCGGAGATCGACGTTTTGCATATTAGTGAAAGTACGTTAAGAACACAAATACTTTTTATTTTAGAGAGTATCTTGAATTCCTAAAGCTGAAACTTCTCTAATGCGTTCCTGGTATTTTTCCTGTTCTCAAATAGTTGCCTTAAACTATCTATATATTTGTACTGTGTTTTGAGAGAAATTAACTAATTTGTATTCGAATTTAAATCAATCCTTGTTACGTGGTTCTGGAAATACGATTATCCAGTTTAAAAAGTGTGTTTAAAATTTATAAGAGTCATAAACTTCAGAGTCAATTATTTTAATTACCTAAAAAATATCATGGTTTATGCCTTTAAAAATAAAATATAAAATACATTAGTGTAAGAAATTAACACGCCTCATAGGCGCGCATTGGGGTTCAAAAGGGTAGTAGGGCTACGATGGGGTATGTTTTTCTGGAAAATATGCCCCTACAAAATGTCGTAAGGCGCCATGTTGCATTTACAACAGCAACACTACTATCAAGTCCAATTCTCTAGTGTCCACAATTTGGCACATATTACTTAGTGCCATAGCAGATAGAGAGAGGACGAATGGCTAGCTTCGAGCGCCATAAAACTAAATACACCCAGCTAAGGGAAAGTAACCCCGAAAGAAAATCCTCCAGAGAAGGGATACCACTCTGGATATTTTTCCCCAGGTCATCACTATGAAAAGGGTGATAGTCAACGTTAGGGAGACCTGACAGGACACAGAAAGAAGAAAATGATAGGCGCACATGACAGTAATGAACTCGCCCATCTATGGTCACTCGGTGTCAATCACCGAACGATGACTGTACATAACTGTCCGCAGGACACCAATAAAAGCAAGTTATATTGAATTATCTTTTCATACGAGCAGGGGATGATATAGTTACACAAAATGTAGTTCGATCCGGCCGGCTAGGCTACGCCGAGCTCTGTCCTCGGCGTTATACGACTAATTGTTTATTAACCTACATTTTGAGAAACTAGATTTAAAACCTGTAACTATATTGGTGGTATCAAAATTAGGAAAATTTAAAATATTTTTTCATTTGAAGCGCGTTTTAGATTAATGAAAATATTATATTACATACGTAACAGAACTTAATTCGCCAAATAACATAAAAAAACACGATTTGATAATGCTTTTCAATATAAACATTCGTATCAAGCACTTAATTTGTGGTTTGACATTATGTATTAAAATAATTATACATTTTTAATATTTGTATCTAAACCACTTTATTTGTTAACACCAACTGAATTCTCTTCTGCCGGAGCTTCGTTAGGGTGAAAGAATAAACTAAACATAATATTCGGGAATAACATACGAAAAAAGAAATATAAAATGAAGCGAAGGAAGTGTGCATGAGGACGAATAGGACGCTAGAACGGTGAGTCATGATCATTAGGGAATAATTATGTAGAATTTATAATTAATATTCTAGTGCGGACAGGGGATTTCAATTTTTATTTTAATTTTATTTTTATGGGAATTTTTAAAATTATTAATAATGGGGAAGATGGCTAAAATGGGCTATGGGATTTATTTTAAAATTACTTTGTGTTATTACCAATAATTATTATTATAATTATTGGTATTATTATAAGTTAGACACGTTAGTTTCTATCAACAGGTGAAATACGATTAGGTCCCCCATCTCTTTAATGTGCCTTTAGGTGTGCCAAAAGTCACAAAATAATTGAAATATTTGATTGTTATTTTATTATCATCAGTAGTACCTACATAGAACGAAGATACAAACATTACGATGAACTAAATGTACATTTTCAAAAGATTTTTTACATTTTATTTTTATTTTCATTAGTCCAGTATTGTTCGAATTAATGTGAAGTCATACAACTTTTCAAAATTTTCCTTTTTTTTCACAGTTGGCAGCACTCCTACGTGAAATGAGCGGCTATTCGCTCTCTCGCTTCCTCAGCTTTCATAAAATGAGTCATGCACGTACGTCGATTTCTCCATCTTATTACGTTGCCGACATTTATTATTTGATTGATTTGATCGTGCCACGTTGTATTTTCCATACAAGAGTAAATATAATTTTTATAATTATTTTTTTGAAATACGAGTTATGTCGGATGTTTTTAATTTATTCTTATTAAGTTCTTGGGGAACTTGGAGGCAAAGGACTAACCAAGAGATCCGTACGGTGACCCACCAGCCCCTTATAACGAGCACCATGAGAGACAGTCGCCTAGCATGAACCGGAGAGACTAGAGCATTTAAGACCCTATACGTGTCTAGACAAACTAGAGTAACACTTCTTGGAAGGCCTAGACAGCAGTTAACGGATAATGTTTTGGTTGATCTGGTTAGGCTGGGCGAATCGGACTGCTGGAAGCAAAAGGCGCAAGATCGAGGAGCTTGAAGGAAAATAATCTAGGAGGTTAATACTCGTCAAGAGTTGTAGGCCATAGGAAGTAAGTAAGTAAGTAAAGATAAGTCCTATTGATGATGTGGTAATCGCAGTGAACAGCCAGGACAATTAGGTGCGCCTGATGATAATAATTTACAAGCAAAGATCAAAACTCTTTCCCGTTTTTAAAAATGATACCATAAAACAAGCCATATGAGTGGGGTGGGGGTAGGGAGGGATGATCGCGAATACCCCCACGGGCCACCCGCAATCCAGAATTCGCTTCCCATAGCCCACCACTTACCAACTACTGGCGAGTTGGCAATAAACATCGTACATGTAATTGTTATCCTACAAATTCAAAAGGTAGCTAATATACATTTAGTTTTTAATTAAATGTTTAAATTTTGAAACACTGTATGTAATAGACGATTGATGTCGGCATCATCAGGTTGTTACAAACAACTGTAGTATTTTATTTTTATGAGTGTGTCGTGATAGGTGATTCGCCAACCCAATCATCAGGTATTACAAACAACGTTTTTTTTATTTTTATGAAATTGTCGCGACAGCTGTTCAACTCATGAGTTGGCGAAACAGCTGTCGCGACAATCTCATAAAAGTAAATAGCGATACCTATATTGACGGTGTTTCAAAATTAAAACATATAATAATGTTGAAATATCATAGTGTTTCGGCCAAAAAAAGGATAAAAATAAATCATTTTGAAAAATGATAACTAACTAACTAACGGCTTAGCTCTGATCGTTAGTTACGTACAATTGTCAAATCGAACGGCAACGGATATTTGTATAATGTCAATACGATTTACTTTTAAACAGATAATGTCAGTTGTTGGAGAATAATAATTACGTAGTACGAGATTGGAATATAGTATTTTTCCTATAATATAATATACATATTTTTAAATACATATTTTTATTCTATGACAAAATTACAGAATCTTCGTCAGTTTAAAGCATTTTGATTCTAATTAATTTGGAAATATATACATATTTTAATATCATTCCTCAAACTTGCACGAATTCCGCATATTCTTGGAAAAAATTTACGAGTCGTATTCAAGATCGAACCCACATCAATTCAATAGTAGCTAAGTGAAATTTTCTAGGTATTTAAATAAAAAAATGTCAACTTTTAAGTGTTGACTAATTTGAAAAAACCTTAGATGGTATATAGAGGGAGGGTCTTCAATGTATAAAAGCCAGAATAAAAACGTTTTCTAAAATTTTAATAAAAATTGAATAGAGACATTTTGGGTGTCGTATATGGCATAGTTTCATCACTAATATTTGTAGATTTTTGTTTTATATAAGCGTACCGTCTTTTTGTTGTCTAAAACCATACCCATGTATTAAATTATTTGTTTTGAAACGAATTAAAATTATACTTTTAATTTATATTATTGATATGTACGAGTATAAGTGATTATATTTTATAGGTAAAAAGAAACTATGGTATAGGGCACTTGCAATGTATGTAAAATATAATTGATAGTACATTGTTAGATATATGTTTTTCTAAATACAGGTTGAATCCTTTTACAGAAATTATTAAGCGGTCGTCAATCATAATAGGTCATTTCAATAACAAATAGGTCGTTTCCATAACAAGTAGGTCAGATTATCAAGTAATAGGTCAAATGTCGTTGCATTGGCGGTGATATGAAAGACGCAAAGACCTATTTTAAAAGTAAAAAATTATAACATTTTATTTAAAATGAAAATGCTTTCCAGTTGCGCAATTGCAATATTATTTGGATTTATGGAAAATCGTTGGAATTCATTCAATATTAAATAGTATGTGGAATTTTGGGGGAAGGGGATTTTGAATTATTTTGTGGAATTCACGGTTTCGAAAAAGTTATTTCGAGATAAAACAATTATTTTATTGATAAGCGTTCCAATCCTGCCCACTGCAGATTTGTGAGGAATATTTTTCCAATTCATTCATTAACGACTCTTTGAGTTCTTTACATACTCATGTTTTTTTTTACTGTGGATAAATTTAACAGAAATTGTGGGCAGAGAGGATAGATCGCTACTCTCCTGTAGTTTATTCATATCTAGCATCCTCTACAATAGTCCTCTAAAATAATCTTCTTTATTTTATTGGAAAAATCCGATTGGATTATGAAATACAATGATATTTACATATTATGAAAGTATATGATTTTTGAGGTTCACTCCAAAGTCATTATTACACAAGTCTTTGAGTTTCAATGGTAGTTCGTGGTAGAGTTTCGTTATATTTTTCCTGTCTTTGTTCGTGTTTTTGGTAATTGATATCTGTTACAGTTTGAAATTCAGTAGCTGTGTACGTCTTTTTTCTAAGTTTGTAGGTACTGTCTCTTATCTCTATCGTGATCAATCCGTGTACTCAAATTTGATCAGATCTGATATTTTCAGTTGTTTTGTTTGTCTCTATACTTATATAATTATTTTCCTTAAAGCATTACTAACCTATCATTTCTTATTTAATTTTCCCCGTGTTTTTAAACTACCAAAGCCCCTATCAAACTATAATGCTTTCATCCGCTCTGCAGTATCTTTTTGTAACTGGGATAATGTATTTCTCTGGCATCTATGAACTGAGGTCGTATGATTTTTATTTTTAAAAGACCCTACTCGGTGAGTGAATTAGGTCATTATGAACTACGATATAATCTGCTCCCGGCACGCCTCAGATGCACTGTCAATCCGACTGTTTATATTTAAATTAAAATATAGTCAAGTACAGCTCTTATGACAAAAAAACATTGTCAAAGCGCACTTGAAGTGAGTTATTCATGAAAACGGAGCTATGAAAATTTGTGTTATTTTTATTATTACGAACGATTTATAAATAAACCTACAGAATGGCAAAAATAAATCTTAATGCGTAGGCTTTTAATTCAATCCTAGTCAATAAGTGAAACCACACAGAAGCAAAGGTCTACAATTAGTTTTAATCTAGTGTTTTGTGAGGTCACAACGGAGTGCCTAGGAGTCAAGATACAGTTCGCTTGATCAAGCCCTGTGGCGCGGAGCGTATAGTGTGGCCGGTCCCATAGTGCGCCGTACGTTGGTTCGCCGGGTGTTCATCTTGACTCCTACTCTGGCACTCCGCCTCGTGGCCGTATCCTGACTTATAAGGACTTGCTTTGAGTACTTTAACGCTTTCAAATGGACCAGATAGTCGGAAGCCTCTTCTAAAACTTTGTGAGACGTTTACTAATAATAAAAAAACTGTGTGATGGGATTAAATAAATGTATTGTAAATTGATTATATGCACTGTCAAAGAATGTCAATCACTGTTGGTGATTTAATTGTTATGTTCAGATTTCAAATAAGGTGAACAAACTTTCGTTTTACTAATGACGAAGTTAGTTTTAACCCAAATGAACTGTTTATGTTCCGTAGAAGGGTACACTGTTTTATTGATAATTATTTACTAATATAAGGGGGAGAGAAATACTGCCACGCTCTTTTACTAACTTAATTTGACTTGATGTGCTATTGATTTTGATTTACGTCGCTGGCGACTAGTATGGGTATGGCATACATTATCCGTAAATACGTTATTCACAATGACAGAATTAAAAAAAAAGTTATTGTACATCAAATCATAATATTAATTTTACATAGGGAAAAAATCTAAAAAATATATTAAAAACAAACAAAACTGCTATAAACAAATACTATTTATTTTTAAACTTTGATACGAATCCATTACTTGGTGGTTTAGTACATTTAAAAATAAATTGAAACACCTTTTCAATTAGTATTAACCACTTTATTTGAGTAAGTAGCGCCAACCGGTTTCATTCTGTAGCGAGTTTCCCTGAGGGCTTACAAACGTGCTTCCTCAGGGCTGTACAGTTTGTACGAGTATATAGTCTTGAAGAAGCTCGTTACGTGAAACCGGTTGGCGCTATTTACTCAAATAAAGTGGTTTATACTTATTGAAGAAGTGTTCTATTTATTTTTGTTTAATATAATCGTGTTTTTGTTTTAAAAAAAGTTAGTACTAAATACGAAATTCTACGAAATTAAAATGAAATTGTACTTTTTAGTAAAACGTGCTAAACTTGTTTCTTACGTGAGAAATCGATAATATAATTATTTAAGTATACAAAATACGTATAAAAATTCACAGGGATGCGCGCTGAATAAAATAATGTAGACGGTTTATGAAATATTAAATATACAGAATCCAGTAAACAAAGAAATTATTACGATTTTTTTAAGAGAGACGAAACAATTACAAAACGTATATTGAAACTATTAAACATGTACATGTTAGAACTGTGTTCGTATTCCTGCTTCTCCTTTCTGCTCTGTAGGCGACGTTGATCCTCAGCCGCTGTGGCCACCTACTGTATGTGTATGGATCTACTCCATGCGTGACATGCAATACTCACCGACTTGGAGTACATCACGTTTCCTGAAGTTAGAAAGTTATTAGACCACGCACTCGGGACGTTTGCAGTATCCTCAGTCAGTTGTTTAGGTAGAAAATTCTCTGTTTCACATTAACGCAGTTTATGTAGGTTAAACATTTCTCGTCTTAAAGGCTCGTGCCATCTCAAATATTGAATAACTTGCGATTCACTTTACGGATTCATAAACAAAAACCGTAAATTTTTAGACTGTTTATATTTAGTAACTCTTGGGCAGTAAAATATTCTGTATATTTCATGTACACAATTAAGATTTTTTCACGATTGTCAACGAGCTGCCCTTGAAGTCTAGTAAATCTAGAATTTACTATTGGTACATCCTTGGATAACTTGGAGAAATTGGGGATCCTTCAGACTGCAATTGTGGCTCGAAAGAAACCGCGTGAAATGCGTTGTGCGAGACTTGTACACAGAAGAACCGGGTGGAATATTCAAATCGTCGCTAGAATATAATGAATATGATTCCTGTGTTTGGGCTTCTAACGAAGATCTTGCGTTTGGTCTTACGATTACGAAATGCGAATTAATCTTTGATAGTAGAGACGGGCACAAGTTCGGGAGCTGCGATTCTGATTCCTACAAAAACTGACTGAATAAAATATAAACTTCTTAATAACACAGAAGACTGTCATTGAACACTTCACGTTCTATCAAACTCTGGTTGTTAGAAAATCCTGTTAGAAGAAAGAGGTTAGATCTACGTTACTCTAATTAAACAACTAGATAAAAACACGGAATTCCGAAATTAACAATCAAAAAATAACTTAAATACGGCATTCCAAATTGATGCGATTTTACATAAAAATTTGAGGTGTTTTTTTAGTAATTAAATATGTATAAAATAAATTTTAATGTTATTTAAAAAAGCAAATAAAATGACGTTTAATTAACACCTTAATTCTTATGCAATCTCGCTACTAGGGGTTTGTAGAGTGCGGGATACTAAATATGTATAATACGACACCAAGAATTAAAGCAGTTGACTCACTTCGTAAGAGTATCGAGAGAGGATGTGTATATGGTGCCTCCCACATCGATGTGCACCGGGGCGGTGAAGCGCGAGGATCCGGCCACCTGCGGGATCCCACTGAGCCCGGGTATCCCGACATTGGGGATCCCGTGACCGAGCGGGTAGCCGGGCGGCGAGGTGGCGTTTTGGGCCGCGAAGGCAGCCATATTCGGGGACGGCAATCCCGTGGGACTCGGAGTCATCATCCTGGAAGGCGAACTATGGATGTAGATTCTTTATTAAGAAATAATTGCTCCTGCGAACGCCTTTTTTAGAACCGAGGTTGACTTGGCCCTAATCGGGTGTTCCGTAGCAGTATTTAGATCAGTTAATACAATATGACTTATTTTTTATTAAATTTAAAATAAGACGTCGGTGTTCAAAAATAGAGTCATTGTATATCTTTTTTTAAATAATTGTAAATGTCTGGGTATCGTATAAATTTTTACATAATGAAAACAAAAAAAATGATAAAAACATTCTTTATTATTATGTATTTAGTGTGCTTCCACTTGTGTTTATGTTCGATAGGTTTCGGCAGCTTGCTGCCATCTTCTGGTACCTACATCAAAATTTAATTGGTTTACATAATAAATGATACAAGTGGGGGTTATACATTTTTTTTTGAGATTGTAAATAATGAATAACTGTTATTAAGTTGTAGTTGAAATGATTCTATTGTATATAATGTAAATTTTGGGTTAATTTGTTTACTATATAATTAAAAAGCAATTACTAGGGTGGCTAATTCTTGGAATGATTCTATATAATGTGATTTTTGTGTTTGAGATAATTAAGTTGAATGTTTTCAATTGTCTTGTGGCCGGGTACTGCTGTCTTGGAATTCCAAGATTTAGAATTCGAATTTAGAATCAGGAAAAAAAGTGTTTAACCCCCACCACTATCATTTATTATATAAACCAAATAAATTATGATGTAGGTAACAGAAGATGACAGCAAGCTGCCGAAACCGGTCGAACATAAACACAAGTGGAAGCACGCTACAAACATAATAATAAATAAATTTTGTATATATTTTTTTGTTTTCATTAATGAACTTCTACTGAGAAATTTCAATTAAAAATATTAATTATTTAAATATTGACATGTTCTGGAAGGACTGATATTTTATATAATAATAAAGATAAAAAATAATTATTAAAAATTCATTTTTTCGGATTTAAGCAGTTTTAAAATAGTTTAGTTAACTGCATTTTATATTGTTGTTGTATTTAATATCCCGATTAATTAATAGTGGGAAAATTAAGGTGTTAATTAAATTTAAAAAAAGTATGATTATTATATTTCATGAAGCGTGACACATTTCAATCATTCTTTTTATTTAGATTTCAAATCATTCATAATCATTGCTCTTTTTGAAATAATAATTAACTTTAATGTAAAAAAAATCAAAAATGGATTAGGATTTTATTAATTGAAGGACTAGTTTAAATGTGGTTTGAATCTTCAGAATTAGTGAAAATATCAATATTTTGGCTATCATTAACATTAGATGACAGTACCTAACTGTCTAGGTATCATTGGTGCCTCTGTATTGACATAACATGCGATGTTTTGATAATTAAAAAAAAACTAACTGTCGTTTTGATGTGATTGAATAGGTTCGTACATATGTATGTATTGTGTCACTTATTTCACAAAAACCAATAATTTGCGGATTGCTTAATACAATAAATCAAATGTTGACAACATAACATTCATTAACCATTGATGCATTCCAACACAACACAAAGGTACACATTTTGACATGCTCATACAAATAAAAGTGTGATTTTGAAATAAAACAAATGAAAAAATGATCGATGAGGACACAAAAATACTATTTATATCGTTAATAAATTAAATGTATAAATGATTGTTTCTTGAACAATAATGTAAAACTCCATAAATAATTAATACGAGTAAAAACGGCAGTTTTCTAGAAGTTTTATTATATTTTATAGGAATGACATGTTTTGCCCTTCTCAGGCATTTGGCATTCCTATAAAATTTAATAAAACTTCTTCACAACTGACTAATACTGAATGTATAATATTCACATAGTACAATTCGTGCCGTTTTATACGACACGTTGATCACAAACACTTTGTTGCACAAAGGAGAGTTGGTAGGAAAACGACGACATGGTTTTCAGGAAAAGTGCGAGGAAAACTTTCAGCGGTTTGATTGCAATGGAACGTGAAAAAAATAATAAAATTAAGCAGTTAAAACGAAAACATCCAAATGAAGAATGACACAGAAATGATATCCGCAGTAAACAATACAGCCATTGGAGGTACGTATACACGACTTACCCCATATGAGGCGCCATTCTAGGCGTCGGTACGTGTACCTGGTGCCTCCTCCTTTGGTGGTGCATGTTTGGGTAGCTACCGTTATTGTTATAGCTGTACTGAGCATTTAGCGTCGCAAACGACATATCGATTGGCTCTCTAAGAGACGCTTCCATCTCCTGAGTCGACTTTCGCTTATATTGCCTGTATAAGGAATTACAATCGAATTACAATAGGATTCCTATCAACACTAATAAACTAAAATAAACGAATAGCATTAATTTGCAAAATTTTAATAATCATTGATGGCTCTTAAAGTTAAAACTTAATTCAACAATTTGCGTAAAAAACGTTTTACCCTATCATCGTATTTTAAAAGATATATATTTTTTTAATAATTAAAAAAGAACGCTATTTCTTCGTTGTTCTAAATTATTGAATTGACTGCTTTTATCACATTATAATGCTCTTGTAAGGTAAAAGTTATGGCTAATAACGGTTTCTTCTTCATAATAATGATATTTTATTTTTGTTTACTTTAGAGTTTGAAAAATAAGTATTAATAACATTTATTTAAATCCTCGGAGTTTGCTTTTATTTGCAAAAAATATATGTAAATGATAAGGTGTCCGTATCTTTGATATTTTTGTATTTGTGGCAAATAAATATTATTTTGGAATCCACAGGAAACTAAAATTTGTTGCTGACAAGAAACACCAAATTATTACTGCTTAAAACATTGCTGCGATCAGTACTTTAATATGGTGCGGGGTGTTGGGTACTGGGCAAAAGGAATGAAAATGCCCTGCTGGTCTTTGAAAGGAAGGTGTTGAGAAAAATCTTTGGGCCTCTCGGTGAATGCGAAGTGTGGAGAGTGAGGTTTAACCAGGAGCTGGAAGAACTTTACAACGAGTCCAACATAGTGAAGTTTATAAAAATACTGTGGAGGGGAACCTCAGGGCAATTGGTGTTACAAACTGGAGAATGCGGGCGATAGACCGGGGAGAGTGGCGAATAAAGGCCGTGCCAGACTGTTGTAAACAAGCTTCCAACAGGGGTTACCTTGGTGGGAGGCTTGTGGAGCCCGCGTTTGGTGTTTGCGTCCACACTGGTTTACAACAAGGCTCCCACCTCACTGTGTTGTCGACTCTTTGTTTGGAAGCACGCATTGCGATATGGGTCCTTACCTGTCTCAACTTCAAAAAGTTGGCATGGCACTTATGTGCGCAAGTGAGGAGAAAAAATAAAAAAAATAAATGAATATTAATGAAGCGTTGGCTAAAAGAAAGAATAAAACTTTGTCATCTAAATTTAATGAATCTACTTGATTTTGATGACCTGCGCAACTTCTTCAGAATGGAAAAGAAAACATTCTATGAGATGTTAGAAATGATGAGGCCATTCATAACTAAAAAATACACATCTGAGGCAGGCTGTTTCTGCCGAATAAAGACTGTTAGTCACCCTGTCCTTATAATTTATGTTTCGGAAGTTAGGTCCCAAAGACAGGGCAGGTCCCTATAGAGTTCAATAAATTCACTGATAACTTCTTTTTCCGTTCAGATGCCGCTGCACAACTACCCTTGCGTGGTTTAAAACAAGCGTCTAAACTGTGGAATACGTGTTTACAACGGCGGCATTCACACGCGGTTTACAACGCGCGTCCGTCCACAAAGGTGTTGAATGTCAAACGAATTTCTGTTGCAAACAAGTGTTTACAATGTTGTAAATCGCCGTAAAGTGATCGCTTAACCCAACCAATGACAGGTCAAAAGTCCTGTAAACGCCTCGACCACCATATTCTGTTTTCAAAAAATATTTACATCTTCGTTTCTATTGAGATACAATTAATTTTATATCTGTTGAACATATCGTCATTCAAAGGTAAATGATTCATAGTAAATTAATTAAATTTGAATTGGTGCTTTCATATATGATCGTCTCTATACCCACCAAATCAAAGCAGTCCCAGTAACGCCCATGCGAATCAAAGTCTGCACTATCAATGGGATTTGAATACAAATTGGACACCATTAATTCATATTTGGTTGTATTTCCCTACGGTCTCCAATGTTCATATCGTAAACAGTTACTGGTTCAATACATCGGTGCAATCTTTTGTATGCCAATGATATGAGTGGCATTATCCTATTTTATTAGTCAAACTGTATCTCCAATGAATATTTTTAAATCCGAGAACAATTAGATGTTTCACAAATTTGAAAATTATATGAATGAATATTTCTGGTAATTTATTTTCATTTACTAATTTTTATGCATTAACTTCAATCCAAGGGATTGATTTGCAGAAAAGCAAAAGAAATACTGAAATACGTAGAAGGTCGGGAGTAACATATGTCGTCGCAAGGGTAGCGAAGCTTAAATGGTAATTTGCGGGACATGTTGCCAGATTGGCAGACGATAGATGGACCAGAAGGGTGGTAGAGTGGAGACCGCGCGAAGACAAACGAAACAGAGGGAGACCTCCCACACGATGGTCCGATGACATTAGAAGAATTGCTGGCGATTGGTTGCAAAATGCACAAGACAGGGATACGTGGAAAAGATTGGGGGAAGCCTATGTCCAGCAGTGGACGACAATGGCTGTCTAAGTAAGTAAGTAAGTAAAACAATTTTAGCTAGTTCATGAGATGCCACGTGGGTATTTTATAGTAGTATTTTCCCGATGCTTTCCATTATTAATATTATTTGAGCCCAATTACAGTATACAACTTTTCAGGTATTGATTCTCGCTTCATGTGATTGATCGCCATTTTATTGTCACGTGAATTCTACACCCGACCAAATACAGTGTGACAATCACTTTGCAATCACTGGGAATAAAAACCCAGTAGGTAATGGTGTTATGAAATAGGTATTAAAAAAAATATTACTAGGTTTAACCGTTGCTATAATACGTCGGTTAAGATGCTAAATATCTCTTGATGGTTTGATGGTTCATACTAGGATTAAATTATTATTAAAATGTGTAATGTATGTTTTTTATAACATTTAAACTGTTTTTTTAACTAGTTTTATTAAACACATTTCATAAGATTTTATTGCTTCTTCATCTTATTTTTTCTCTTGGTTTATTTCGTATGATCTGTTTGTATCTGTAGGCTATGCAAGAATCTTGATGTCCAGCTGTCCTTTTATCTTTTTGGCGTTCTTCCTGGAAATCTCCTGCTACCATAGTTTACAGTCTTGCGCAAGTCTCGTATTTTCCATGCGGTTAACATGATCTCCTCAAATGCGCCTAATGCTTCTTCTCCACGTCACTATGTCTTTAACACCACAGAAAGACCTTACGGTCTCATTTTTGATACAATATTATATAATAAAATAATAATACACTTTTAGTATTATTTGTATCTTAACCACCTTATTTGGTAACACCAACCGGTATCGCTCCCGCCGGAGCTACGTCAGGGTGGGAGAGTAAACTAAATATAAAATCAGAGAACAGCATATGAAGAAAGAAATATAAAAAAAAATAGAGGGGAGAAATGGGGGTAGGAGAAAGTGTGCGCGAGGACGAATTGAATGTTAGAACGGTGAGTCATGCTCATTAGGGAAAATATGGAGAATTTCTAATTCAGATTTTAGTGGCGGACAGGGGAGCTCAATTCATTAGTATTTTATGATTTTATCAGAATATTAAAAAAATTTCAATGGGGAACATGGCTTAAATGAGACTATGGGAAAGATTAGTTTGATTATTAATTAAGAGTAAATGATTGGAAAGGGCTTTCTTAATTTCTAATGCTTCTAAATTATCTGATTTTAAAGCCAGCAAATTTTTGTGAAGCATTTTTAGGTCAGAATCTTTTAGATATGTGTGGTTTGTCTCTAACAGATGGTTGGCGAACATACTATTTAGACATCTGAGATATTATTATAGACAATTATAGACAAAATTATATAGTTTTGCCTGTGATGGAGCGTAGGGATCTCCTTTCCACCGCTCTGAGATGTTTTTTTGTTCTATTTGTATCGGTCCTCATTTTTATCTTATAAGTTTTGATGGGGCGGACGCATGTCTTATACTCGTATATCCCGACCTTACTTTCTTTTGATACGCATGCGTTGTTTTTTCCATATAGTGTCCCGAAAGCAGCCAGCCATAGCTGTCGCTTTATTACCGACGACATTCGTGGTAGAGTGGTAAGTTTTTTGACTGCCACACGAAAGGTCCCGGGTTCGATTCCCGGCGACCGCAGTTTGATTTTCACAATGTCTTTGGTCTGGTGAGGAATTCACGTGACAATAAAATGGTGATAGTTAGCTTCCTATTACATATAATGAGAATTAACATGATAGCTATTCCCTTTATATCGATTTGGCTCGTGTTGTTATGATATAAAGTGCAATTCAACAAAATAATAATAAAAAAAATTATTAGTTTGTTCTCGTAATTTACACCATTAACTAAGGATTCGTGAGCATTTTTCGTGATTAGAATGAATTTGCTGATACAAATTTGAACATATAACTCCTAATGGACTATATAACTGATCTATCGTAGTTCGAATACTTCGTTATTATTTGTCTTTTTCTTTGTTTATATACTTTGTATATACAACACTAACTTTAAAAAAAAATACATATCAGACACGTTTCGGACAACCGGTCCTTCTTCAGTGATACATATTAAAAAGACACATATTTAAAATATTATAAAATTGTTTACAAATATGATCAGTTTTGACAGATGTAATAAAGATTTATTTTGGAACGCTTATGCTTTTGTTATACCAAATATTATGAATCAATTTAAATTTTAAAATAATAATGTTTCACTAAAGAAGAACCGGTTGCCCAAAACCGGAGGTTTGTGTTGTATATACAAAGAATATAAAATAGAAAAAAGTCAAATAAAACATCTACAACACAAAGTATGGCGAACATAGAAGAAATTTCGTTTTTATTTTTAGATTGTAGCATTCCGTACAGTTGTGATGTGAATTTGTTGTTCAAGATTACAGATTACCAAAGTGGGCGACACAGCGGGAAATCTGGGGGCGGTGGTGGACTCTAGAGCAACAGGTGGGCGGGGAAACGCGAGGGAGGGGATCACCGCAGAAACGTTATAATATACGTATAGCTTACTGTCTTAGAACCAAAAATATATTTATTCTAATACGATGTAAATTGTTTTTCGCCATCATTTGAATTTAATATATACGAGTCTACTACGAGTGACCCAAAGACCCAAAGAAAAGAGTTAGGAAACTGCTCGCAAAGTTAGAAAATGCATGAAATGAAGTATTGCACGCAGTAACGGTTAGCCGGATTGTGTAGGAATTATTTTTCTTTTAGAATTATTTCTGTCATGTGGTTTTCATCCTTAGACCAACTGGATAATTCATCATCATATGTTGTTTCAACTCCATATATACAACAAAGAAGAATTGGACTAAACTGGGCAGCTTTCGGAAACGAAAAGTCTATGAAGCCTGCGTTCTGCCAGTTGGTACTTATGGTCTTGAAACTGTTACATTGTCCAAACAAAGTGCTGAGAAACTACGAGTGACGCAAAGAGCCATAGAAAGAGCCATGTTAAGGAATAAGCCTAAGAGATAGAGTCAGAAACGATACGGTGAGAGAAAAAACAAAGCTCACTGACATCATCTACCGGGTGGCGACTCTAAAAGGGCAATGGGCAGGTCACGTAGCCAGAAGCTCAGATGAAGAAGACAGTTGACTTAGAGACCATGGACGGCAAAAAAAAGTGCAGGGCGACCGCAACTACGGTGGAAGGATGATCTAAACAGACACGTCGGAATAACCTGGATGCAGTCTGCACAAGACAGAGTGACATGGAAGCGAATGGAGGAGGCCTCTGTCCAGGAGTGGACGGGAATAGGCTGAAGAAGAAGAATATATACGAGTCATAATAACATTTTGTATCGGTGTTCGTAAGCTTGAGAAACCTTAAAACTCAAGAGTCTATCGTGAAACGGCACCAGTGCTCTGCAAATTATTGGTCATTTTGTTTCTATAAATTTGGAATTCTAATTGTTGGTTAGGCATTCCCTGGAAGGTAAACTTGTATAAAGTACTCGTATTACTAAAATCTAAGCTGCGTAACATAAACAGCAATACCAACTAGTTGTAGCTTCACTTAGCGTCCACGGGTGGTCTTTTGGTTCCGCAAACCCCGAGTAATGTGACCACTGACGTAACTAGCACGTCATAGCGATTAGTGAGAGGGCGAATGGCAAATCTCCGGCGCCTGATAAACGGACTCACCCAGTTAAAAGATGGTGACCTCTAAAGAAAAACTCAACAGAGAAAACAACGAAAAACTGCTTTGATGATCTTTCAGACTTCAATCCCTTACCGCTGGGAATAGGTAACAAAGCTAAAGCAGAGTGAGAATGAAAAAAAATCTGTAAGTTAAATGAATCGCAGCTGAGCGCACATTTTATAACATCAATCATAATATGGGTGGGAGTCCTTGAAGCCATTTGTACCATATAGATTTTTAGGGATGATGTGAATATAAATATATCATGATAAAGGATCATCCACTAAGGACGGGTCGATGTCAATAGGCTTTGGCGGCCATGTTGTTTTTGCGGCGTCTGTCTAATCTGTTGTTTATTATTCAGTGACTTATGCCAAATTATTATGGCAAGTTACACGATTAATCAGTACGTCTAAATGATTAAACTTCATTATCAAAATGATTGTTCGTTAGTGCAAACGTTGCGCGCGTTACACCCATTTTACGGCAGACGCGGTGGCCCTTCAAAGTCGACTCTCCAACGTTTGGTGGCTAAATTCAGGACGGCTGGTTCGGTAAACAATCAGCCAACACCTATACGTGAAAGGAACGCCAGATCGGCCGAGAACATGGCCGGTGTCCGTGAAAATTTGCAGGAGAGGAGGAGACCCGATTGTTCGCCGTGCATAAGATCTCGGCCTTTCGTGGACTTTTACATGGCAAATTTTGCATCGAAACATAGGCCTGCACCCGTACAAATTTCAACTGAACGATGTCATATTCTGTACATAATGGCATACATGGGCCATTCAAATAAAAATAAATATTCGTTAATACCTTATACACAGCTTGTTTTATTCCATTTCAACACCTTCTTCTTCTTCATCACTTTTGGACTCAGGAGTCTGTTATTTCAGGCGGGTCCTTTTGAGACGCTGAACTCCAGCTTTCTCTCCACCGTTTCGGGGGTCTTCCTGGTCGGCGTTGTCCGTTTGGCGTTCCATAAAGAGCTATGTATGGTATCCTATTTGAGCTCATTTTTTCTACATGTTGATGCCAGTATCGCCGTCTGTGACGTCCCCATCTGACCACATCTTCGACATTTTATTCCATTTCAACATCTACCCTTATTATTTTTTATTATGAAATTTTTAATGAAAATCCTTTAAAAGATTAATTGTCCGCAAAACCAAGTTCGGGTGTAAGAAGAACTTCCATACTCTTTCATCCTAGCGTTCTTCTCTGACGTTCATTGAATATTTCAGGCATATATATGGTGAAATCTCAGGTTACGCTATAGCGTGACAAACATACAAAATTGTAATGACTTAGAAATGGCATTTTTTCTTCGGACTACGTGCCACATTTATATATTTTAGTACACTACTTACAATTCTTTCATTCTCCATATTTCTAACACGTTCATCAGCTTTGTTCTTTGTGAAATAAAATCTATTTTCGATATTCACGAGTGCCCGGTTAGTTCAGGCAATCTTTGGAATTTAAATTACGTGTTAGTCACGTTCTACGATCTCAAAAGATGGACTTTGGTGAATGTTTTCACCAAAAAGCTGGATATATACTCATATGACTTTGAAATGTGAATAAACGAGTAAAAAAAGAATCATGGACAGAATTGTCATGAACGAGGAAAAATAGAGGCGAATGAAGAAAGAAAAAAATATTATCATGACCATAACGCGCAATAAACTGGGTTATTTCGGGCATATTATGGAAAACGATAAAAAAAATTGCTGCATCAGATTATCTTTAATAAAATAAAGAGTTGGGAGAAGACACAAATTCAGTCACTAAACCTGTGATAAGGCTTCCGTCGCAACACAACATTCCTGTTTAGAGCTGCTTTGTTCAAAGTAAAAAATAGCCATGATGTCGTTCAACCTTCGATATGAGGGGAATAAGAAGAAGATGACGATAATGATGATTTGTATAGCGCCATTTTTGTGAGAGATTCACTTCAAGGGCTCTCTAAGAAGAAGATATAAAGGGTTTATATGCACTGATATGTTCATTGATACTTGGATTACGAACGGAAAAATATATATCCTTAAAGTTTTAACTTAACAATATTAGCTATGTTGCACTTCAATATTATATATGTATTTGAAATATTTGTATTATAAGCGTTATTTATTTCTTAACATTACAAAACGAATTAGTAATTTTTCTTATTAATTATGTAATCATCTTAATCGACATTTAAAATGGTTTATAATTGAAGTTGTTTTATAAGAGGATTTATAGTGAGAATTTATCGCCTTACAAGAGCATTTTCCAACATTTAAATAAAACCTTTTTTTGTAACATATAGAATTTGGAGAAAATTTTAAGAAATAAATATACTAAATTTAATTTAATCATGAAAGTATTTCTGTAATGGAGTGTTTGTTAAAGTCAGTTTTCCTCATTTAAGTGTTTCGTTATATGAGTGTTTCGTAAATGAATCGATTCGAATTCTGCAGTAAATTGTTGTCGCATCTTTCAATCAACGCACTAAGTATCACCCCTCATTACCGAAAAGGTCTGCGAGGGAATGAATCGCGTCACTCACATCTCTTGACTTATATTCTATTACTCAGCGAATCTTACTCGTTCGTCAATTCTTATGAATTCCAACTTGGCTGAATTTTATAATCAGCTATTCTTATACTCATATTATCTTTAACCTTTTTCGACCTATTTTTTTTCACTCATTCGTTCAATGCGTCAAAACCAAATAGTTAACCACTCATGGGTTTGTTTCACTCAAAAGAATCTAATTTCTATTCCCAATAATTTTGAATTTTCTATGAATAAAACCCTGTTTTTTCCACTTTTGAGATTATTTTTCTCGAAATGGTTTGAAACTTTTACACCTTGATGATGAAAGTGTAAAATCTTTGAAACATGTTGTGGAAAATAAAGGCAAAAATGGAAAAAAAAAAACACTGTTCTTATTCATTAAAAATTAAGCATTATGGAATTCCATGAATGTTAATGCATTTAGTTGTTCAAAAACCTAATATTTCTCACCGTTCGCACATTTATTGTTAAAATATGAGTACGTTCAGATGTATATTCGCACAGTTCAACCTTTGTTTATGGAAATGTATCGCTAATAAAGTTTATTATTCTCGAAGCATGTCGTTGTCAATATGTTTTGGATTGTGTTTAATAATATATTTCGATGAGAAGTGAGTGTGGAGTGTGGAGTGTGGAGTGTGGAGTGTGGAGTGTGGAGTGTGGAGTGTGGAGTGTGGAGTGTGGAGTGTGGAGTGTGGAGTGTGGAGTGTGGAGTGTGGAAATTAAAAGTCATTGCTTACCTCGCTTTTCCGGGCGCCGGAGTCCTGGACCCTGATCCAGACGGGGCCGACCCAGCAAACTGTCCAGCGTTGCCACCCATGAAAGATGTTCCCATATTGGGGTACGCATTTCCGACGGCAGCAAAGTCTGCCCCAAGGGTCCCGGCGTAAGGGCCGGCGCCGACGTACGGATTGAAGGACCCGCCGAGGCTCCCAGTTGTGGCTGTGGAAGTGGCCGCCGGTTTGGAGCATGTCGGTTGGGACGACCCGGCGGCCGCTGAAGGACTAATTCTCGTCCCTCCAAAGAATCCGATTCCCATGCCCCCGGAAGGCGGCTGGTTGGGCACAAACGGAGGCGGAATGCGCGTAGTTGGTGGCAAAAAGCCCACGCCCCCTGGCACCATCGAAATCAACTCGTTCAGAGTTTCCGGCGGCATATGAACGTCATGACGTTCATGTACTCGGCGCCTGGAATAACAATATAATAAATTAATATTGAAAATAAACCTATCCAAAAAAGCTAGAATGGCAGTGCACAATGGTGTTCTTCTACCGACCCTTATGTATGGAAGCGAAGCATGGAACTGGCAAAAGAAGGATGAAGGTAGAATAAATGCAGTAGAAATGAGATCTCTTAGACGAATGTGTGGATACTATGTGTATGATAGAGTGTCGAATGAAAATATAAGAAGAGAATGCGGTGCGAATGATGGTGTCATGAACAAAATAATGAAAGGATCATTAAGATGGTTTGGACACGATGTATGAATGTTGAGGAAGCGAGAGAAATATGTCAGGAAAGAAAAGTATGGCAGTCCATTCTTTCTGCCTACCCCTTCGGGGTGACGGCGTGATGGTTAGTTAGTTAGTTATATTAAAAATAAACTTTATTCCATAAACTTATAAAATGGTTCGGATTCATCCAGATTCGAACACACGATTCGGAAAATTGTAAAGATTATGTTATGATAAAAAAAATCAACGTATGTTGTGAATGTAGTGTGAGTAAAAGGCATTGTCGACCTAACTGGTAGAGTGGCAAGAGCTATGACTGCCACACCTCAGGTCCCGGGTTCGATTCCCGGCGATAGGAGTGTAATTGTCACACTGTCTGGTATGGTAATGGCGATAGATTATCTACCTATGACATGTCATGAGAATCAATATAATAGATAAAAATAGATTTTATACAGTATTGTTTTTACTCTTTATACAGCAGGTCCAAACGACCTACTGCATAAATATAAAAATGTTTTTTTTGATGTATACAAATACATGTAGACAAATACTGGATTTTTACCCATTGCGGGTTAATCATTTTTTAAGGATTAATTGTATCTCAATAGAGATAAAGATGTAATTTTTTGGAAACAAAATATGGTAGTCTTCTGTAGACTTCTGGCCTGTCATTGGTTGGGTTAAGCGATCATTTTATGTTAACAACATTCCCCATTTCACCCTACTTACGACCACCAGGTCTGCCAAATTTTTGGAATTTGTATATATGCCACTATTTTTAAATAACTTTACATTTTGTAGGTCAAATCTACACTAGCGCCATCAATTATTGATTTATTTTATCGTGACACGTTTTCCTCGGTCTTCCTCTATTTCTGGTTCCATTTACATCGTTAACATAAAGTGATCGCTTAACCCAATCAACGACAGGTCATGTGTACTGACTGTAAACGCCTCGACTACTATATTCTGTTTCCAAAAAAATATTACATCTTCGTCTCTATTGAGATACGATTAATCAGAAAAATGTTTTATACACAAATTAATGAAAGGGTTATTTATTATATACGGTTTGGACACATGGAAAAAATGAATGAAGGAAGAATAATAAAGATTGTGTTATAAATGTAAACGGAACAAAAAATAGAAGAAGACAGAAAATGGAAAATGTGGCACGATCAAACCAATCAAGTATTAAACGTTGGCCACGTGAGGAATCGGAAAAATCAACCTGCGTGCATGACACTAGGTATAAATGTTAAGGAACACGATAACTATGCCAGGAAAAACGGTGTAGTTGTCCATTCGTTCTGCTTACTTCTTCGGAGAGACGGAGTGATGGTTAGATATTTATGTTTAAAAAATATTTTTAAATTACGTTTATACTTTTTATAACTAACTAACTAACTAACTAACCATCACGCCGTCTCCTCGAAAGGGTAGGCAGAAAGAATGGACTGTCACACTTTTACTGATGCGGCACTCCATCCTTCTCTTTTCGCCCCGCGGGAGACGCGGTGTGATGGGTTGCGAACCTCATCGCCACCAATACTTCGATATTCCAACACCCACAAAATAAATCTAAAACAAATAATATAAAATACAATGATATAAAATTAAACAATAAAATAAAAATAATTTAACACAAAATGTTATTTTTAGATGGTGCACATATTGTTTATTAAATTTATGTTCCACGTGTCCACCGTTTTTATAATTTAGCAGCGGATGACAACAACTTGCCATTTAGTATACCAAAGTGCTCTGTAATTACATATACTCGATCTGGAAATACTCAATTATTCCCATACCAGATGAACAATACCTATTTACAGCGTGTTGATCATATTAAGGATCTGGGTATCACGTTTGAGTCCAACTTCACATTTAAAATACATCTATCTAACATAATCATGCGAGCCAACAAAATGCTTGGTTTTGTTTTACGGAACGCAAGATCTTTTTCAAACACAACGGCGATCCGTCGACTGTATGAAGCGCTGGTTCGCAGTAACTTGGAGTACTGCTCTATCATTTGGGACCCCAGAGAAAGAACAGTCATCTTGGAGCTGGAAAGGATCCAGAAACGATTTTTAAGGTACTTATACCTCAGGGAGTATAACTGTTATCCTTTTATGTACCCCTCACTGTTTCTCTCAGGAGTGTTGGGTTTCAACACTCTTGAAGCTCGTCGAATGATCTTTCTGGGAAAGCATTTTTTTAAGCTATTATCCGGAGGTGTTTTCAATCCAGGAGTGCTGAGAGAGCTAAATCTGTACGTTCCCCATAGTTATAGCAGAGCAAGGGGGCATATATTATTTTATGCCCCAAATTGCCGCACAGAGGCCCTTCGAAGTTCTCCTGTATTGAAGGCGATTCGTCTCTTAAATGAGGTTGCAGAAGAGATAGACCTCTTTGGATGCAATTATGGCGAATTCGTAAATGCCCTTATGATAAAGGCAGCAAGCAGATAACTGGCTTTTCCTATTCATAAGGTTCTATGTATATTTCCTTTGATATTCTTTTTTTTCACCCTTTACATCGATTTGGCTTGCGCTGTAATGATGTAAGGAGTTTTTTCAACAAAATAATAATAATAATAATAATAATAATAATGTAATAACACATAATGTTTTTTTCGATGTTGCACATGTTGACATGGACGATCCGGACTTTTGTGTTTATTTACTTTTTATACTTTTATTTATTTAATATATAAAATATTGCATCGAATAATCTGGGATATTATTCAAGAGCATTGTGCATCAGCGCGTACTTCACGAAGATCACAGAGATATCGCTTGGAATTATTTCTATTTTAAACGAATATTCCCGTAGGTGCAGGTACTGCCGGAGTAATAATATTTGCCCGAGGAGAGGCCTGGACCGTTCGATTTGATCTTATTATGGATGCAGCATACCGATCACATAGTAACGCGATGTGGAGGAACAGAAGAGAAAGGTTTCGAGTTATCTGAAATTTTATAATAGTGATTTAATTGTATCTCAATAGAAACGAAGATGCAAATTGGCAACTGAATATGGTTGATCAACGTGTTTACAGAAATTATGACCTGTCATTGGTTGGGTTAAGTGCACACTTTATGTAATTACAACATTCCCCCTTCCACCTTTCTTATGACCATGTCTGACAAATTTTTGGAAGTTGTATATATGTTAAAGTACAATTAAAATATATTGTAATACATATCTGGTTTAAGTTTGGCATATAGATAGGAGTGACATCTCCAGGCGGCTTCTAACAATGTGCTAATAGGCGGGTAGCCTCTCACATTGTGTTAAAAAGATGTTCTGCGTAATGCTTAATAAACATGAATCTCCATAGATGGCGTTAGTATGTAGATTATATAGATTAATCTTAAAAGATTAACATATATAATCAAAATCTTCATAGATGGCGCATTGAAACTAACATGTGACTTCTGCCGTCGTACTTTAACATATATACAACTTCCAAAAAATTGTCAGACATGGTCATAAGAAAGGTGGAAGGGGGAATGTTGTTATTACATAAAGTGTGCACTTAACCCAACCAATGACAGGTCATGTAAACACCTTGATCAACCATATTCAGTTGCCAATTTGCATCTTCGTTTCTATTGAGATACAATTAAATCATGAATTGACAACCCGCAATGGGTGAAATCCAGTATTCGTATACAAGTATAAATAAACATTCAAAAATATTTTATAATAGTGCCCATGTTATGGAATTTAAAATTAACATCTAGATAGAAAAATACGAAATCGTTACAGTTTGAAAAATTATTATACGAGTATGTCTTAAAAAAATAATCTTATATATTTGGGCAAAACGTTTTAAAAGAGTGTGAAGATATTTTTTTCTATTGCGCATATATCCAACGGAAATTGGATCAATCTGACGAATATATCTACATATGTTACATGTACTTAATAAGGTAGTGGTCTAGGGCACATAACGCTTGGCTCATGATCCAGGAAACTTGAATTCGAGTCTGGGCACGACTGTATTACTTCTTCATAATAATCAAATCAAATCAAATCAAATCAAATCAGTTTATTAACTCAAAAGACATTACAAACAGGAAAATGTTTAAGGCATCTATTGAGTACAGGTAAAATATTATAAAAATACAACAAAGTACCAGGAACGCATTAGAGATGGTTCGACATTAGGAAGACAACATACTTTCTAAAGTCAAGAGTATTTGTCCCCTGAACGTACCTTCACTAATATAAAGACGTCGATCTCCGAGGAGACCGCGTTCAGCAGACTAATTGCTCTTCCCACCGGTGTCACCAGAGGCAGATTGGTTCTGGTGGCCGGTTGGTAAAACAATATGTGCTGTCGCTGTCGGAGAAATCTATCAGGGACAAAAAGACCAACACCCTCTAGCACGATTATAATGAGCTATTATCTGCTCATATTGAAGATTGTAGAATAAATTCTAATACAATTGATTTAAAAAGTAAAAGATCACCTTTCTACATTCAATATTTGATTTATTTGATAGTGCCAAGTTTTCCTCGGTCTTCCTCTATTTCTAGTTCCATTAACATCGTTTGCATACTCGTATATATATTTTTAACATTCTTTCATCATTAATTTATTCCCAGTGTCCAAACCATCTTAAAGTTTCTTTCATAATTTTGTTCATAACACTTTCATTCACACTGCATTCAGTTCTTATATTTTCATTCGATACTCTAAAGAATCACTTCGTGGGCTATTTAAATGTAAAATTAAGGCAGCATTTAATATTACAAATCTAATAGACAGTAATAAAGAAAATAAAAATTGATTAACTTGGGTATGAAAGTGAACGATATATTTTCAGCTGAGACCTAAAATCATTTATGACCATTCCATTCTAAGCTGATCGACAAAATTTGTACTCTATATAATCTCAATATTTCCGAGGAGTTCGCCGAGGGAAGCGTGATATTCTTGAAGGTACATAGAGTTAGTTCGTTTAATTTGATATACAATAATTATTATGAATCTATGGAAAGAGCCATGTTAGGAATAAGCCTAAAAGACAGAGTCAGAAACGATACGGTGAGAGAAATAACAAAGGTCACTGACATCATCCACCGGGTGGCGACTATAAAATGGCAGTGGGCAGGTCACGTAGCCAGAAGCTCAGATGAAAAATGGACAAGAAGACTGCTGACTTGGAGACCGTGAACGGCAAAGAGAAGTGCAGGGCGACCCCAACTACGGTGGAAGGATGATCTGAACAGACACTTCGGAATAACCTGGATACAGTTTGCATAAGAGAGAATGACATGGAAGCGAATGGATGAGGCCTTTGTACTGGGGTGGACGGGAATAGGCTGAGGAAGAAGAAGAAGAATTATTATGAAATATAAGTAAAATGTTTCTTTCAAATAGTGAATATTCGGTGCCTCATATTTCAACTAAGATGATCAAATCGAGACCTTTTTATGTACGGTGTGATGGTTAGACTTAGTTAGTTAGTTAGTTGTCTATACCTTGAAAGTAATATTCTCAGAGGCGATCTTCTTTATATGGCATACACGCCATAGAAAACAGTTAAACAAGCGGAATATGACTAATTTCATCAATATAATTGTATAGAACAATGCATCTTACATTTACTTAACTAGTTGTATTATAAATTGATTTTAGTTTTGATAATTTCTTCGAGTTCTGAATTTAAATTAATGTCTTATATTCAACAATGTGTTGCTTAGCTGAATAATCAAATAATCAATAACAAAAAAAAACTGATACACCCTACCAGCTTTCTCCACATTCACACAGCGAGTCATACATGCACGTCTATTCTTACGACTTTTAACACGGCCGACATTTAAAATTTGATTTGTTTGATCATGCCAAGTTTTCCTCGGTCTCCCACGACTCCGTACTCCATTTACATCGTTAACGTATACTTTCTTAAACCATTATTTCTTCACCGTTTTAATTTTTTGTTTTTTGTTCTATATGTCAAAAAAAACGCGATCTTTTAAAAATTTTGTTCATAATGCCATATTTCGCTCTATATTACTTCCTTATATCTGCATTTGAAATTCTGTTGTACATCGTTTTACCATGCATAAATCTTTGTTCAAGTACCACGCATAAGTCTACAATTCAAGATTAATAGAATTTCACTTATTGACATCAGTACTCAGTAATAAAATAAAATTAATATGATATTTAAGGTAAAAAAATAACTGTGTAATGTACTGGTGACACTTTTACAAACTGATTCCTTTACATACAGATCAGGGGTGGTAAACATGATTCTTTACAAAAATAATCTCTGTATAATTATGTATAATTTAGTGAATTTTAATATTCGTATTAAAGGTATTTACGAGAATTCGTTTTCAATATAATAGAATTAAAATTTATTAAAGCTAAAATATTTAAATATAATATAACGTTTGAAAAAAATATACTTTTATTTTTAATATTACTGAATTTAAATACAACGGGTTATATATTTTATATATTATGGCATTATAACATTTGACAATGCCTTAAAAATGCGAAACATTGAAATAAAATGTAATGAATCTTATAGAAAACAGACATTAATTGTTATATTATTTTTATTTTGTTATTTTATTTTGTGTAATTGTATTTTATATTATTTGTTTAAGATTTATTTTGTGGACGTTGGACGTTCGTTCGGCGTCTCTCGCGGGGGCGAAATGAGAAGGATGGAGTGCCGCATCGGATCGCATTAAAGTGTGGTAGTCCATTCTTTCTGCCTACCCCTTCGAGGAGACAGTGTGATGGTTACTTAGTTAATTACTTAATTGTGTAAAAAAATGTTTGTGTTAAGTTCTTTTTTCAATTTGCTAGTATTGGCAATTGTTTAACGAGGTCTTATAAATGTCACGATTTTTTAAAAATGGAATGAAACCCAAGAAGCAAACACTGCAGGAAATATGGACTGCACTTCGTGTAACCGTCAATTAGTTTTCCGTAGGGCCTGGACTACGGGGGATTCTTTATAAATCCCGGAGGTATCTGTTTCACGTCTCGCGGTCAATGGATTTGTTAACAAAGAACATCCCTTTATTCCTCACGTTAGTATCATTTTTCCGTTAAATACTCAAGATATAATGGTCCATAGAAAGCTGCAAAATTTTGTTTGAAGATAATGAAAATTGATGTGGAAATTTTATTTTTAATTACTTTGCTCACGTTGTTTCAAAGCTATTATTTTATTCAAACAAGAAACTGAAGAAGGTTTTTTAATAAAGTAATATCGTGCGATATAGTTCCTATATTACAATGTCCATGACCATGTTTATAATGTTATATTAAGTCGAAAAGGTAATCTTAAAAACGTTATTAATAAAAGGGTACATTTATAAACACTAACCGTCATGCATAAATAATGAACCGCCACTCTATTCTTTCCTGACATGTTTCTCTCGTTTCCTCATAATTCATTAAACGTGTCATGCATTACGATTTCTAAAAAAATATACACTTGGCCGACATTTAATTAATATAAATGTAATTAACTAACTAACTAACTAACCCTCACGCCATTTCCCCGGAGGGGTAGGCAGAGAGAATGGATCGCCACAATGCTCTGTACTGGCATACCCCTCGGGTTTCATCTATATTCATACATCGTACCATGCACGCACGTCGATTATTACGACTTCGAATGTGATCGACTTTTAGTTATTGATTAATTTGGTCATGTCATGTTTTCCTTGGTCGTCCTCGGCTTCCTTTTCCACTCATGCTGCTTGCGTACAACTTTTTAACCATTCTACTCTCATCCATTCGTTCTATATGTCCAAACCATCTCAGGGATCATTTTTTAATTTTATCCTTGATGCAGTCATCTGCCTTACATTTCTTTCTTATTTCGTCGTTCGGTATTCTATCATACAACGTTTTCCCGCACATTATTCTTAGTGATCTCATTTATACGGCGTTTATCCTGTTTTCATCCTTCTTTTGCCAGCTCCAAGCTTCACTTCCATACATGAGGGTTGGCACTAGAACTCCATTGTGTACTACCATCTTTGCTTCTGTGGATATATTTCTATTTGCAGTAATGACTTTGAGTGCGCTATTTATTTTATTCCCAGCACCAACCCTACTTTCGATGTCTTTCTTCATTTTTCCGTCTCTTCTAAACATGCTTCCCAGATACGTAAATTCGGTAACTTGCTCCAATTTCTCGTCCATCGCACTTATATATCACAAATCGTCATACATTCTTCTTTCTCGAAAACCATCACTTCAGATTTAGACACATTCATCACCAAGTCGCTCTTAATATACATTTAAAAAAATAATATTAGATTATTTATACTTAGGAAATTGAAAATAACTTTGTTTAATCCACTAATTATTAAAAATATATTAAAAAACACGACATGTTTCGGAGGATACCTCCATTTTCAAATCTTCTTCTTCTTCTTCTTTGCTAGCCTTCTTCTCTCCACTGCTGGATATAGGCCTCTTCCAATTTCTTCCACTCGTCTCTATCCTGCCCCTTTTGTATCCAAGATTTTCCAACCCTTTTGATAATATCATCGGTCCATCTCATCGGTGGCCTTCCGACACTTCGTCTATTTTCCCATGGTCTCCAACTGAGTATCCTGGGTGCCCATCTGTTGCCACTCTGTCTAGCCAAGTGTCCAGCCCATTGCCATTTCAATTTTGCCACTCGGTCCATGACGTCAGTAACCCTGGTGCGGCGTCTGATTTCTTCATTTCTTATGCGGTCATGCAAGCTCACACCATGTATCTGTCTTTCCATGGACCTCTGTGTACACTTGAACCTGTGTTTCAAATAGAACTATAAATTTAGAAATCCTCATGTCGGTGAAGTTGGTTAAAAACATAATTAATAATCAGATTGCTTATTTTACTCCTTTCTCCTTAAATACTTTGTCTACATTTAATCTCCCAATCAAATGCAAATAATCATTTAATAATTTCTATATAAATTATGTATTTTCAAATTTACTTTTTTTTTTAATTACAATTTTTATAATTTTTTATATTATCATCATGTATTATTATTATTTATTAGTTCTTATTGTTGAAAAAAAATACAATTAGTACTTAAGGTTAATTTTTAAATTTGAATTATTGTATCGAATTTTTAATGCGTTTTGATATTAGTCTTTCTTTGTTTAGTTTTTATTATATTTTTACACCTAAAGATGGAGGTATCCTCAGAAATATGTCTTGTGTTTTTAATAATTAGTGGATTAAACAAAGTTATTTTCGATTTCCTAAGTATTATATATTACTATGGAATTCCACAGTGTTAATGCCTTAGCGTCCAATAAGTTACATTAATTTACATATTTTTTCTCACACCCTATTATTAGCCTATCTTGAAGGCTAAAAATTAAGGATACAATGTAGTTTTACTTTGTATTTGCAACCATGACATCATATATTGATAAAACTTAGTGATTAAAAGGTCTATAATGCATCACTTTCTAGAGACATAATGATTTCATTATGTGATTCATAATGGTATTTGTATTATATTTATCTCATTTGCTTATTCAATTTTAAAACAATTTATCTCATTAATGATTGATGACTTATACCTAATGGTATTTTATAAAACGATTTAAAATTTATTGGTTAAATACATTCGTCTTAAGTATTTTAAATTTATTACCTGCTAAAATTTAAAACACTGTTAGAATATCACAATTTCTGTTATAATTCACAAGTGATGATGCCAATATCGGTTGGCGAAACAGCTGTCACAAAAAAATAAAAATTAAGTGTGATATTATTATTATTATTATTTTGTTAAATCGCTCTTTACATCATGACAGCATGAGCCAAATCGATGTAAAGGGTAATATAGATATCATTGTGATTCTCGTGACATGTGATAGGTAGTTAATCTATCGCCACTTTATTGTCACGTGAATTCTACACCAGACCAAAGACAGTGTGACAATCACACTGCCCTCGCCGGGAATCGAACCCGGAACCTTCGGGGTGGCAGTCAATGCACTTACCACTCGGCCACGAAGGCCGTCATAACATATATAACATAATATCATAACACTGTTTAAATTTTTAACAGTTAAAAACGATCTCATTATAATTTACAACTTGTTACTGATTAGGATTGTACCAAGTTATTTAAGGGTAGAATATTTAAAACACGGCATTTCTTTTAGGAATGCTCGGAACCAATTCTTTACAGCTTCGAAGAGATGGGCATCTCATAACCCATTTCTTTAAATTAATCAGGGGATATTTCGAGAACTCGGCCGTCCTAGAGGGTGTTGGTCTTTTTGTCCCTGATAGATTTCTCCGACAGCGACAGCACAGATTGTTTTACCAACCGGCCACCAGAACCAATCTGCCTCTGGGGGAAGAGCAATTAGTCTGCTGAACGCGGTCTCCCCGGAGATCGACGTCTTTTATATTAGTGAAGGTACGTTCAGGGGACAAATACTTTTGACTTTAGAAAGTATCTTGTCTTCCTAAAGTCGAACCATCTCTAATGCGTTCTTGGTACTTTGTTGTATTTTTATAATATTTTACCTGTACTTAATAGATGCCTTAAACATTTTCCTTTTTCTGATGTCTTTTGAGTAAATTTGATTTGATTTGAATATCTTTACTTCCGTGAATATTTCACGGGTTGCAACTATCATCTATGAATACCGTCATCAATGCAGAAGACACGTCAGGTAATGATGGCAGGCTGGTGTCGGACCCTGGGCGCATTCCAGCACAATGGCTATACGGGCCCACACTCACCGCAGGCGGCGGCCGGCCCGGAGCGGGGGGCGACTCGTGGGAAGCGCTCGGCCGTGATCGACGGGCCATAGTCGCGGTAACGCCGGCGGCTCCCCCCGGGGTCGGCCGACGCCAAATTCACGGCGAACGTCAGTGCGAACGAAAAGTTTAGAAGTATAATTTCCACCCACGCGGCCCCATGGTCTCAAGATGTATCGATTTGAATCTATCATTATTAAATTAATTTATCATTATTAAAATAATTTATAATAATAATTAGGCATCATTTCGAGAAAGCTCAAGCTCCAAGTATTCAGCAGTAGCGTTAAAAGCGTACCGCTGTACGGATGTGAGACTTGGAAGTCTACCGCGGACGTTATTGGTAAACTCCAGGTGTTTATAAATAGGTGCCTTCGCTCAATTTTCAAAATCTATTGGCCCCAAACAGTGTCAAATGCCGTTCTCTGGACCATGGCAGGCGAAAAGCCAATTAGAAAACAAGTCGCTAGACGCAAATGGCAGTGGATCGGTCACACTCTGAGACGGAATCCAGCCTGCATCGCTCAGGGTGCACTGGACTGGTCCCCTATGGGGAGAAAGAGAAAGCGAGGCAGACCTAGAGCCACCTGAAGAAGAACCCTGCAAGACGAGGTTGAGGCAGCAGGCCTCACTTGGGATGATGTTAGGCATCAGGCATGCGATAGAGTCAGGTGGAGAAGATTCCTTGAGGCCTTATGCACCACGGAGGTGTGACAGGACAAAAAGAAAAGAAGAAGATTCGTTTATGAATTGTTTATATTTATTTCAATTCTAATACCGTTTGCCACTAAATAATAGATGATAGAGTTTCAAATGAAAATATAGGAAATGAATGCAGTGCGAATATTAATCTAATTGTTTTTATGTGTTACTGGCTATCGGATCGCGAATATCAAATGCATCCATCATTTTACATTCAAATCACCCGTGATTACATCATGAAAACGGCGTTTTAAAAAATTGTGTATAACTATATGCGATAGAGTGTCGAATGAAAATATAATAAGTGAATGCAGTGCGAATGAAAGTGTTATGAACAAAATAATTAAAGAAACAATTATATGGTTTGGACACATGGAAAGAATGAATGAAGAAAGAACGGTAAAACAAACAATTATATATTAACGATGTAAACGGACCTAGAAATAGAGAAAGACCTAAGAAAATGTGGCACGATCAAATTAATCAAATATTGAATGTCACGTGAGGAACGGAGAAATACTTCATACCTCAAAATCAATTTTAAAATTATCGAAATGCATGGCAATGATTCCGGAAAAAAAGACGTATTGAATTAAATTTACCTTATCTTTCGAATTTACTAATTCGTTAAATATTTAATTAACTTTCATTTGAGTATTTGTCGATTTATATTAACAATTAATTTGTTTCATCTGTTTTTTATTCTTTCTTCTTCTCAAAGTGCCATGTCAGGTCTCCCCGACGCGACGTTGGCTATCACTCTGGCGTAGGCCTCTATGTCCTGTGCCCTGTGCTAGCCGGAACAACTTCTAGAAAACTGACGTTTTCATTTGTATTAATTATTATTAAATTGTTTTGTGACACGATGATTCTTATTCAATCAAAAATCGTCTTATCTAGGGGCGTCTGGCGACTGATTTGAATGATTCCCGATTAGGCACCGAATTTCACTCGGCTCCGATCCTTGCAATCGGCAGAGGATCGAGGGGCCGAAGAAGGCGCGTCGCCTATACACATAATTTAAATGGCATCGCGCCTTAGGCTCTTCTGGCAGCACGATATAGGGTCCGGCCGTATGACGTAAATCTACCATCCACATTTACCCGTAGTCCCACGCCGGCGTTTCGAAACATTATTATAGGAAGACAATGCTGCGCCATTGTGGATTCACTCTTACTGTCTCACTTGATTTCATTAGTGATCCACAAATGAACAAAAAAAAAAATACTAAAAAACATTTAAATATAATACAGCTTTCTTTAATCTACATTTATTTAAGGAATGATGTTTTTTAAACTTTGTACAATATATAACACATACTTTATTAAAAAAACAAACGTGTTTCAAACACAGAAACTCTTCATCAGTATCATTGACGACGCAGAGTACTAAAAGCTCTGACTGGCATACAGAAGGTCCCGGGTTCTATTCCCGGCGACGGCAGTGTGATTGTCTCATTGCCATTGATCTGTCTATCACACGTCACGAGAATCAATACATCAGGTAAAAAAAACAAATAGCGTACAGTTATTGGGTTCAAACGACCTGTTGTATAAAAAAAACATGTAAAACATTATAAATATTTAAACAAATGAGATATTAAAATCTGTCAAAACTGACGATATTCATGAAAATTTGTTAAAATATTTACAACCCTGATGAAAAGCTTTTATTGTGTAAAAAACCTTGTTAATTGAAATCACAACACAAAGTTGTGGCAAATAAAGAACATTTATATTAAAAACAAAACGTGTGCATTTGCTAGTGGCATTCTTACAAATTAATTTTGAAAGTTAATTAGTTTTGAAATTGTTTCATATCATTAATAAACCAAATGCTCTATTTCAATGTTTAAAAATTGTAACGTATTCGAGGGTTTGGAAATTATAATTATAGTTGTTTTGCGGACTTAAGCGCTAACCGAATATACTTCTGATTTGACATTTTTAGAACGGTTAGATTAGTAATTACCCATATTTGTTTTACCAATGAACGAAATCGTAATTACACACGTGTAATTACGAATTGTGAGTGTAAGTTAAAGTGACAGATTGTGATATGTTTTAGATTTGTGTTAACACGTGCGAGTAATAGACGGTGGTCAGTGATAAGGCCATTTTTATTCCTAAGAGATTTAATATCTAATATCCTGCCATGTCTTCGCGTGTCTTCATTTACCTTATCCACTAGATTATTTCATTTCTTTTCAGAGATTTTATTACATGATAACTCTTTTCATTTGCATAAGCATTGACTTATTTTGCTGCCATCTTCTTGCAAGCTGCCGAAACCGGTCGATGATAAACACAAGTGGAAGTACACTAAGTATATAATAATAAATAAATTTTGAATCCTTTTTTTTGTTTTCATCATATAAAATATTTGTTATTTGAAATATTTAATCGATTGTGTAAAAATTATAAATTCCAAATTGTTTCTTCTAAAAGTTTTAATGAACAATAAACGGTTAACATCTCAACTTTAAAGGCGCCATTCCCAGTATTCGATTCATTTTTAAACCAAGCTAATTAATATAATGCAACAATACACCAAGCTAGAGATATTAGCGAATAAAAAAAAACATTACTTCATACAACTTGCGGGTCGTAGATCCAAGAAAGAAAATGTTGGAATGAGTTTAGAATAGGCCTATATACAGCAGTGGAGTGAGAATGACTGAGAATAATAATAATAAAAAAAACGTTTACATTATAAATAATAATTAAATAAAACGATGTTTTTTTAACTACTTCCACTTTTGTCTTTATTTACAGACCAGGGGTGGCAAACATGATTCTATACAAAAATCGATATGATTCTATACAAATCAGGTTTGCCACCCCTGATCTGTATGTATATAAAGGACTAAATTTACAATAGTGTCACCAGTCTGTCGATGCCAGCGAGCCTGGCGAAACCGGTCGCTGTCTAAATAAAGACAAAAGTGGAAGTAGTTAAAAAACATCGTTTTATTTTATTATTATTTAAAATGAACTTCCATCAAGAGATTTCAGTAAAATCATTTGTTTAAATTATATTATAAAAAAATGTGCATTAAAGTTTAGATGTGACCATAAGTTAATATTATTAACAGCTTCAGAAGTTGTTTTGATACCTTTTCAAAATTCACGTCGTAGATCGGAATTAAGCCCCGTGTGTGTCCAGCTAACGCGGACTCCCCCGTAATGATCATAGGAGTTACACTTTTTTGCGCGCATTTCGCCTGCGGGAAATTTCATATAATTTTGGTCTATAAATCTAAACGTAATACAACTTATAACGAATAGACGTTGCATAGACGCTTTGGCGACAGGCATGCAAAATATAAACAGGGTTTTGATTTTGGTATCAAACTGAACATAACTAACTAACTAACCATTCCTACTAACTAACTAATCATTGACGACCTTCGTGGCAGAGAGGTAAAAGCTCTGACTTCCATACCGAAGGTCCCGGGTTCGATTCACACAGTCTTTGGCCTGGTGTAGAATTCACGTGACAATAAAATGGCGATAGATTGGCTACCTATCACATGTCACGAGAATCAATATAAATATAGTTTAAAAAAAAAAATTGTTTGCAGTAATAGGGTTCAAACGACCTGTTGTATACATAAAAAAAAAACAACCATAACCCCGTTTCTCCGAAGGTACCCCTCCAAGAATATTTATAAAAAATACTTGTTTCCGTAATATATTTTTTTATTTATACTTCTTCATCTTCTTATTTCCGTTCAATCCTGGACAAAGGCCTCCTCCATTCGCTTCCATGTCACTCTGTCTTGTGCAAACTGCATCCAGGTTATTCCGACAAAATCTGATGTTTTAAGGGAGCCGTAAACCGGAAAAAAAATTGGGAACCTTTGAGTTATACCATGAATCAATCAAATGAATTCAACTTCTTTAAGGTTTTGCCACGGTTCATTCCAACTAAATATAAATGGAATGAATTTTTTACCCTTTACACGTATCGAGTCATGCATCTTTAAAAAATACTCATTATGCCGCCGTACAAATTTTGTTGCATATTATGTATTTATATATAGGATGATAAAAGGACATTGAGGACCTTTACTTCAATTCAATGTGAAGCTTTCAAGAATTCGATAATACGGCTCGAGGAGCAAACGACAGTTTGTAACATAAGTGTGAACGAAGAGAACTTGGAGCAGGTTAGTGAATTTGTGTATTTAGGTGGCATGTTCACAGCGGATGGTCGAACGGATAGTGACGTCGAAAGAAGGGTTGGTACGGGTAACAAAGTGAATGGAGCTTTAGAAATAGTCATTGGAAACATGAATTTATCAATGAAAGCGAAAACGGCCGTTCACAATGGACTTCTGGTCCCAACCCTAATGTATATTCAGAGTCTCCCATAGAATCTCTAGAGTCTCCCATTTTTCAGAAAAAAAACTAAATCTCAGAATTCTCATATAGGATGTCAAAAGTGTGCAGAGTATAATTTTTTTTAGAATAGAATTTAAAAAATAGGTAAACAAAATGTAACCTTATTATTATAATTACATGTACACAACACATTTTCTAATGAACATGTGTTTTGTACATGTGTACTATTTAAAGTAAATAAATAAATAAATAAATAAAATAGAAGCGAAGCATGGAACTGGCAGAAGAAGGATAAGAGCAGAATAAACGCGGTAGGGATGAGGTCCCTAAGACGTATGTGTGGTAGAACGATATACGACAGAATCTCAAATGCTGATATAAGAAAGGAATGTAGAGCGGAAGAAGGTATTATGAACAAAATTATGAAAGGATTTGTTGGTTCGGACATATGGAGCGCATGGATAGAGAAAGAATTGTTAAGAAAGTATACGTTAATGATGTAAATGGAGTACGGAGTCGAGGCAGACTGAAGAAAACATGGCACGACCAAATTAATAAAATTTTAAGGGTTGGTCATGTTAGAAATCGGAAGAATCGACGTGCGTGTATGACTCATTGTATGAATGTGGAGGAAGCTAGAGAGGTGTGCCAGGATAGAGTAGTGTGGCGGTCCATTCTCGCTGCCTGCCCCTGCGGAGAAACGGCGTGATGGTTTGTTTGTTACTTTAATTCAACCGTTGGCAGTAACATATGAATGCCACGGCGTGATAAGTGGTAATGTATACCTAAATACACTTCGAAAATGTTTTCCAATGTAAAAATGGGTTTGTTTGTACTGTAATATTTATATGTAAAGAATGTAGTCGACTTATGTTATCAATGTAATTAGATTATCAGATGAAGCTTTGCATACTTTACTCAACACATACACACACACATACTCACATCAACAACCATGAAAATTAGTCTGCAACCATCTCCGAAATGTTGGTCATAGTATCACGAAACACATCCATTGAAAATGGAAATTTGAAATTTATTTACTTTTCAATAAAATTAATGATTTGTTCTTGTCTTCACATCCAATATAAATTACTTGAAATTAACTAAATTGCATTTTATTTAAAAAAAATAATTAAATTGTGACTTCAGGACATTCAAAACGAAATTGCTGTTTTATCTATCTTTATCTTGATTGACAGATCACGTATTGCGATTTTAAACAACCAACGCAGCTTTTTACCCTCGGGCCGCGAATTATTCAAATAATGACACCTTCATAAGTCAGCCTTAAGGTATGTACCAATATTGGTGTGTTTAAATTAAGAAACAAAAACTCAAGTTTGATACAAATGTGTCCATGGTCATGTTAACTTTCATCTTTACAAATTTCAAAATTGAATGATTGCAGTAAAATAGGCATTAAGTACCAAAAAAAAAATACAAAAAAACAAAAAGTTTCGTTCTATATGTCATATAGAACAAAATTGAATACTTCGTATTTTTTGTTCATTTTTTGGTACTTAGTGCCTATTTAACTTCAGGCATTCAATTGATAAATCTTCGAGAACTTCAATATTTGAATATGTTAAAAAATAGTTTTTCAATTTGATGCCTCCACGAGATTCTGGGTATTTTAAATCCTAAGAACATCAATGTACCATTTCATCTTGATTCGAGTCTGGGTATCGATACGTATCGAAACCGACTGAAATGCAGTCATAATATACAGCCGAAAAAAAATATATACCATATATAGTTTGTATTTGTAATTATATTTCTTATTTTATAGATACCAATACATGTTAACATTATTTAATTAACACAGCAACGGTATAATACTCGGAAAAGCAGCAAAATAAGATTTATTATCATTGCTTTCCACATTGTATAATTAATTTAATATACTGGCAGTATATTAAATAGCATTTTTTTAAATTTTATGTGGTCGAAACAAGGGACAGTAGAAGTTGGAGGTTAAGAATAATGGAAGCTAAAGCTCGCTGTATACCCTTATTATTTTACGTAGATCATTTATTTAGGGTAACAAACAGTGATTACCATACTTAAATAAAACACGTAGAAAGAATATAAGGCCAATTACATGTTACCACAAGTATAAATGATAAGAAGAGTTAACAGTTAAGATTCAAATAAGTGAATTACAATAATTTAACAAAATGAAGATATATATGATAAACTAACTAAATATCCAACCATCCCACCGTCTCCCCGAAGGGGTAAGGGGAAAGAATGGACCATCACACCTTTCTTTCCTGACGTACTTTTCAAATCGCTTCCTCAACGTTTACACATTGTGTCATGCACAAAATTAAATATATAAGAAAATGAAATATATAAGAAAATAAAGTAAAGTAAAGTAGAAAACATCCAAGAATTTAATGACAACTTCAGAATATTCGCACAATCACATTTTGGTTTTCTTACGGTTAAATCGGACACAAATCATACGAAGATATAAATCTATTGATGGTTGTTCACGTTGGTGTGAATCTAATCGCAATCTTTCAGGTATCCCTAAATTGTCAGATTAATATCTCCCCCGTAACCAACAGATACGCTGTCGGAAGCTGCCGATGCCGTGTTGTCATCACAACCCAATCGCTTGGCTGACATCGGAGATAATCGAAATAGATCGTTCGGCAAATTCATGGAATCGGCCGGTGATAACATGCTCCGTTGAAATATGTATCTCATGTACTCGTATATAATAATTGAAATACCTATATCTTGGTACACGATAACCCGAAATAGAGTATACAACCGTTACATAATAATTTTACAGCATTTTACTTAAGAGCTGAAATGGTTGGGGATGTAGGTGCCAAAATGAGCGGAGTGTCAGAAAGCTGTATTGTATGCGGATGACGCTGTCCTACTTGCAGACAACGAGCATGCACTAAAAGTCCTGGTGAATAGTATGTACGAGGTATGCATGCGAAATAATCTGATGATAAATGTTAACAAGTCCAAGATAATTAAAAAATAAGAAATCATGACAGTCTGCAACATTAGCGTGATTGGTGAAAATTTGGAGGAAGTAGACGAGTTCGTGTATTTACGTAGTATATTTACAAAATATGTGGAGAGGGATATTAAAAGAAGGGTTGGGGCAGGCAACGAAGTGAATGGCGCACTTAAAGTTGTCATCGCAAAAGAAAATCTACCCAAAAAAGCTAGAATGGCATTGCACAATGGTGTTCTTCTACCGACCCTTATGTATAGAAGCGAAGCATGGAACTGGCAAAAGAAGGATGAAAGTAGAATAAATTTAGTAGAAATGAGATCTCTTAAACGAATGTGTGGATACTCTGTGTATGATAGTGTCGATTGAAAATATAAGAAGTGAATGCGGTGCAAATGATGGTGTTTTGAACAAAATAATGAATGTATCATTCAGATGGTTTGGACATACGGAAAAATGAATGGAGAAAGAATAGTAAAAAAATTATATGTTAACGATTTAAATGAAACCAGAAATAGAGGAAGACTGTTCCGTTTACATCGTTTACATATACTTTTTTTAACTCTTCTTTCTTCATTCATTCTTTCCGCGAGTCTTCCAGATTCATTCATTATTTTGCTCATTAGACTTGTACGCAAAGCATTCACTTCTTACATGCGTTTCACACTCTATCGTATTTATTCATTATTATTTATTCTACTTTCATCCTTCTTTTGCCAGTTCCATGCTAAGCTTCCATGCGTAAGGGTTGGCACAAGAACACCACCGTTCACTGCCATATAATATTAATTTTACAATTTATGAAACCAAATAGTAAATGGTAAAAATTGATATGTAGTATATATTAGAATATGATAGAAAATAAAGCATTATTGGCAGAGTGGCTACAGCTATAACTGCCGCACCAAAGGTCCATCATTCAAAAATATATCTCACGCTGTAACTGGCTTGGTAGAATTCACATGTCAATAAAAATGGCTAGCTATAGCTAATTAAGTGTATACAGTAATTAACCTGTTGTATACAAAATGTGGAAAGCAAAGGGAAACTAGCGCATTAAATGCTTCAGCGGCATCCTACAATCTCTAGGGTTGAAATTTAACAAACATCTAATAAGGGCATGAGTACGCTTGAATTAATTGAAGCGATCGTGACCTGTGACCGGCAGGTTTACCAAAACCTCAAATTGCATAGATTGTACAGTGACCCGTCCGCACAATATCCAATCAGCAGGTTAAACAGTTCATATACAATTTCCTCATGTAGGGCTCAAATCAGTTCCGTGGAATGTAATAATTCTGCATTTCCGAGTCTTCAATTCTACATAGCGCAAGCATTCTACAAAGGGCGCAAAAATAGATCCCTAAAATTCAAAGCTTTTATTCAATAGAATCTACCTCCGATCGGTAGCGAGGACATATCAATGGGGGAAACATATTAAAGCAGAATGTGTTTATTGAATAAGAAAATATCTGAAGGGTGGAAATTCTTTGCAGCTGTAATAGACTTCGATGCATCCCGTATTCGAAAACGCATGGATAATATGCATATTGTGAAAATAATATGGAAATATTTTATTTAATACATCTATTGCATGTATTAAAGCCCGTAAGGTCGCATATTTGATTAAGAGAGGAAAATATTAATTGCATCTGATCAATGAGAGCAAAATAGAAGGTCCACGAAGTGTTGGCAGGAAGCGAATCTCTTGGTCCCACAACATAAGGAAGGACGGACGAGGCGCTGTTTCGAGCTGCAATCTTCGTTGGGAGAACAAAATTCTATCAGCGATGAAAGTTTCATTTCATTTAATTTATTTGAATAAAAATTACCAACATTACAGACATATTTCCAGATCGTTTGCAATTACATTATGAGAATTTAAAAGAGAAGCACAAAAAATAAAAATAAGCTGAAAAATGATGATAACTTAGATTTGAGGGTTTTAATTCAAAACCTGTACGCAAGTTGGGCTTCTGGGCCTTTATGGGAGTACCGCCACTGCTTATGGATATTTGGTACGACATCGTTTTTGTCACTTTAGATATACAAATACTGTACAATTGTCTGTTTCTTGATTTTTTTTTTACAATTATGTGGATGACATATTTCACTTATCTAAGGCATTATCAAATTAAAAAAATAAAATATTTTCTTTCATATTAATTAGTTAATATGGAGTTTTACACAATTGCTCAAGAAACAATACTTAAATACTTACTGGATTTAATAAAAAAATCGGTTACTTCTTGTTTCCTGAACAATGAGGTAAAACTCCATATTAAATCATTAATGTTTACTTCATTCTGTTTTCTAATTTGACAATGACTTGGTGATATCATTTCTGTAAAATAAAACATCTAGAAAACTGACATTTACATTCGCATTAAGTAAATATTTTGTTATTGGTGGCTGAGACTGTATTTTTGAAAGTTCCTTGTATGACTCTTGGTAAATATGTAAAAAGTGTCCTGTGTACAAATAATAACACTTATTATATTATAAATTAAATTTGTGTCTTATTGTTTTATTGCCCTCGTAATATTAAATACACGAAAAATATACTTAACAATGGAAAAACAATATCTTAATTCATACGAAAAACATAAGGTACTAGTTGAAGTTTATTATTTTGTAAAAATAAATTGAAAAAGTAAAATTTCCAAATTGTGTAAATACAGTTTTTTTGTATAGTTTTATAGATTAAATATTGTCGAATAAAAGAATTGCTTTAAAAGTTGTCCTCTACCTTATCAAAATACCAATTCATTGAATATTATGCCAGTTTTCTATAATTTGGTTAATATCTTCATCGTCGGGAGAACTAAAAGGATACAATATATTATATATGAGTTTATACCGTTTTGCCAGTGATGAAATATAAAAACCTTAAACCACCGAGAAAAGTATCTTCAAAAACTGTTTTCGTTACAAAAAAATAGTCACGTTGGAATTCCACATTGTTAAGGTCTTAAGTAAATTATATAAATATCTGAAGTACATACGAGTATATGTGATAGTTTTATTCCACTCGTTCTTGGTGTCGAAACCGGCCAGAAAAATAAAAGCAAGTGGAATAAAACTAAATATTTGTTTTAAATTTAGACATTTCCATTATTTTCATTGCGTACAATTTACGCTACCAGGTAATTTAATTAATGAAATAGCGATGATGTTTGGTTTTTGAAGTTTCAATATATTTAAAATTCTAATATTTCGTTTAAATGACAAAAAATAATAAAATACTGGTAATGATCTTGAAAACAGTGATTAAATTTTGCTTTTTTAATATATATATTTTACGTCAAAATTAAAAAAGCTTTTGTACCGACATATACAATATATAGAAGGTTCGATTATTTTTAATTTATATAATTTTTTTAAGGATTAATTGTATCTCAATAGAGACGAAGATTTAATTTTTTTTTGGAAACAGAATATGATAACTGAGCCGATATTTGTATACATTCAAAAACAAATTATATTAAAAATGTTTTGAAATTTTGATTTAAGTGATCGATGTTTCGATATGGGCATTGAAAGATATCGGTGTCTATTCGGAAGAATAAGTTCTCGATTCGAGGGATTAATTTACCCATCGTATTGGCGGTGAGCTGTTCCGACATCGAGATTGGACAGCAAACTACACAAACAGTTAACTAGTTGTATTACGGAACGTACCAAATCGTTCAACGGTAGTTGAGTTTGACGTCGAATTCAGACCTCCATTAAGCATATTGCTATTTTAGACTTCATCTCCAATATTGCTCGTCTCTTTCAACTAAAGCCTGGTGCAGTTGAAAGTGAAAATGATTTGCGAACACTCGAATTAAAAACTAAAGAAAATATAATTCTTGTTTTATTTTTATTGTTATTTCGATTTAATATAATAGTAGTATTACGAGACGTCTCTCAATTTTGATACCACACTATTTATGACATAAATAGACAATTGAATTATTATTTGAGCGCGTAATAGAGATATTTTAAATAAGTAAAATTATATAATTGATCAAAACTCAAGAATTTGATATAACCGTTTAAGCACCGCGATGTTTTAAGCTTAGGAACGCGCACATACCGCATGTTTTTAATTATAAAAATTGAGGGCTAATGGATTTTATGCAAGTTTACATTTTTCAAGTTGCATTATCGAAATTTCGAATATTAGATTTTTCTTTCAGGGTTGTTACAAGCATAAATAAATATATTTTTTACAGTTTTATAAAAAAAATATTTATTAAAAGCAAACATTCAAAAATCAAAGTATGTTGTATCAGTTCTTGTCTATTATCACTTGAAATTTAATTCTGTCAAGTGATATAAATGACCCTTTATATCAATCTCAAGAATAAGTGGTAACTCTAGTGCTTGACTTCTACAAAAATCCCCTTTTCAATAAGATGAGATCAGAACATTCATTTTTCTTGCAGAGATAGTGTACGAGTATAAATGTCGCTAGCCACACAAAAAAAAATTTAAATTCCTACTGGAATCATTTTTAATGAAAAGTGACCTTACGGTATTGATGGTGCGCGTACGTAGCGGCCACCAGTGGCCTTACGGTATTGAAGTGGTTAACTTCTAAAGTAATCATACATATAATTTTAGGGTTCATTATTTTTGATTGAAGAAATCAAAATTGAATATTTTTTTACATTACGTAAAATATGTGGTAAATAAATAAGTACATATTTTGTTATAAATGTGTGGTTTTAAAAACATGAGAATGCCATTATTATTTTTCTTCATGTGGCGTGTCAGGTCCCCACGACGCGTCGCGACGTCGGTCGGCTCTATCACCTTGACGTAGGTTTCTCAGTCCTGTATTAGCGGAACAACTTCCCCACCCTCTGAATTTCGGTCCACTCTTTGATATTTTTCAGACAGGACATCTGGGGTCTTCCCACACTGCGACTATTTTAATCTTTCCCTTCGTGATGTGGTGCAGCAAACCATATTTTTCGCTGTGGAGGATGTGTCCCAAATTTTTCTAAACTCTGTATTGGACAACAATTCTCTTTCTGCTCTAATTCTTGCAACCCCTCAGTGTTGGTGATCATATCAGTCAATAGGGTGCGCAACATTCGGAGATGGAGTCACATTTGCGACATTTTTTTCTGCCGACAATAAATAAATCGTCATTATACATTTAAAATTCATTAAAATCAATAATTCCTAATAATAATAATAATATAACAATTTTTTATTTAAATTAAATAAATTAATGGTTAGATTAGGTTAGTTATGTGCCTACACTTGCGGTGTTACGAAAACAGTTTCACGCGGTGCCCCTGGAAACAACACAGATTCGGTAAAACCTTCCACTATAATGGCAAGATAAAGCAAGATAAAACCACCTGTCTGTGTGTGTACTAAGAGTTTGCCAATGATATAAAGAAGAAGAACTTTATAAAAAATCTTTCAAATTATTATTAAAAATATATTATGAAAAAATATATATATATAATAATTAAATAGTTCATTGTTTTGGCCGAAACACTATGATACTTCAACATTATTACTGTTAAAATTTAAAACGCTGTTATAATAGCACAATTTCTTTTTACTCACTAAGAGTGTCGCGACAGGTGTTTCGCCAACCGATGTTGGCATCGTCAGGTGTTACAATAATCTTTTATACAGGTGTTACAATAAACGGTTTTTTGTAACACCTGATGATGCCAACATCGGCGGGCGAAACAGCTGTCGCGACACTCTCGGTGAATAAAAAGAAATTGTGATATTATAACAGTGTTTTAAATTTTAACAGTAATATAATAATTAAAATTTGAACGCTTTAGTTCTCTGTGATGAGAACTCACTGCGTTTTCGTTTTACGTAATGACGTATAATACGATGAAGTTATATTGAAAATGTCATTGTGTGATTTTCCCCCCGGGCGCAATTGGTCACGCAACTTCATTAACGCAATCGGAAATTTATTAAGAAATGTTATGCGTAATAAAACATGAAACATACGCACAAAAGGTGACCGAGAAAGACGATTTTTGTGGTTTCGTAGCCACCTCAGGTTATTGTTTTCGTATTCCGCGTCGCTGCCCCATTAGCATTTGAAGTTATTATTTTTCAGATGTGTTATGAAACCTTAAAAATTCCTCCCAAGCTTTATTACGATAAAAAAAGAAATTTACTGACTAATTATATTTCATAATTGATTGATTGTTTTTTTTCATTACATTATTATTTAAAAAAAAATTCAAATAAAAATAAAACAAAGAATATACTTATTGAAAATAACTTTGTTCAATCCACAAAATATTTAAAAAAATATATTTAAAAACACGACATGATTCAGAGGATACCTCCATCTTCAGGTGTAAAAATATAATAAAAACTAAACAAAGACAGATTTATTTATTATAAAAACGCATTTAAAATTCGGTTCAATAATTCGAATTTAAAATTAACTACAGTAAGAACCAATAAATAATATTAAATAATTATAATTCATGATGATAATATAAAAAGAATAAAAAAATGTAATTTAGAAAAAACATACATTTGAAAAAACATAATTTATATAGAAATTAATAAATGATTAATTTACATTTGATTGGGAATGGGAGTTTGGGAGATTAAATGCAGACAAAGTATTTAAGGAGAAAGGAGTAAAAGGAGGAATCTGATTATTAATTATGTTTTCATATAAAACATCGAATTACAATAAGATTTTCAAAGCGCAATAAATCCAATAAATTAAGTTTCTAATATTTAAGTTCATTATAATAAAAACATTAATTAATTACAATTTAGTAATAAAAACTAAAACTATTTATTGTAGTCAATAATTGAAATGTAAATAATTACCATTGTTATTATTTTTATAACTTCGTTCTGATATATTGTATATTATTTAAATCATGCCGTCCACATTTGACCTTTGTTTTTTCTCTCACCGTATAGTTTCTGACTCTGTCTCTTAGGCTTATTCTTAACTCTTTCGGTGGCTCTTTGGTTCAATCGTATTTTCTCGGCAAATACGTTTTGATGAAGTTTGAGTGGACGAGAATAGGCTTAAGAAAAAGAAGAAGAATTTAAATAATATATTGTATTTAAAGTATTTAATTAAATTCTGTAATCTATGTAACAATGTGACTAAGAAATATCTGAAAAAAATATAAGTGTATTACATTTGAAAAAGGATCTATCTAAGTGCAAGAAAGGAAAATTATTACACTCTGCTGTTATCAAGCCAAGCTTAGTTATTATAATATAAAAAAAATGTTCTGAAGCTCTGTCATATCTGATTGTGATTGGCTAATTTAGAGCTCGTGATGTCTTTTGTTGTTTCTAGCAGTATTTATAAATATAACAACTTTTAGATGTTACAAACTAACCATTAACGCCTTTGCAGTGGGCAGACAGGGTAGATTACCATACATCGTAAAATGCGCGCTCGTCGATTTTTCCGACTTCGAATGTGGCCGCCTTTTGGTAATTGATAATTTGGTCATGTAATATTTTTCCTGGCTGTCCTCAGCTTTTTTTTTCTATTCACACTGTTCGTATACAACTTCGGTATACAATCTAACCTTCTATAAATATACATTTGTTTTACTTCACACACCACAAACGCTTTGTGCCTTCTTATAAATCCTGAATAAATGTAACAATCCGTATTTCTCGGCCGTTTTCGGCTTCTTTTTCCATTCACACTGCTCGTATACTACTTTTATATACAATCTCACCTTCCGTAAACATACAGTTGTTATTATTCACACATCTACAAACGCTTAGTACCTTATTATAATTCCTGAATATATGTAGCAACCTCTAACAAGCGCTTGTTTTTCCTTGGTATTTAGTCTCACCTCTTCAATTTCACGGTTCAGATATCACATATAGCACTACTCGAGCGGTAATAATCAAGGGTGATTTTTTGGATTAAGTAACCTTTCATTGTCGTCAATAATGATAAGATCCCTTAAGGATATACAATATTTATTAGAATCTGTCAAGGATAATCAAATGATATAAACAAAATTGGAAGTAGTTCTTAAAAAAACATCAAATTATTTAAATACGATTTAGAATCCGTCTAATTTCTTAACATATATTTTGTACAAATATCCGAATCTATACGTGTTTATTATAACCAAAACAATAAATCCGTATTTTACGAGTACATGTGAAAAAATGAAAGGGTTCATAATACTGAATAAGTAATGAACGCATTTATTTCTAACTATTATATTTCAATTCTTCATATAAAGCACTCACTTTGTGGATAGACATTTTAAATAATTATATAAATAAAATAACTTTGTATTTAACCACGGTAGGGTTATTACATTGATGCCAACTAGTTTCGCTTGGACCCAAGCTTCATCAGGGCAGTATAATAACTAAACAAACATAAAATTCTTAGGTGTATATATAATAACAAACAGTGAAATCAGAGTAGGGGGTGCGAGAAGGAAAGGGATAATTGGAACAAATGTTTACCTTTGAAATAGCAATATTCTAAGAATTTTTTCTTGATATTGCTTATTCAAAGAAAAGCTGTTGTTAATTACACTCTGTTAAAATCAATTTTTGTTAACTTCCGTGGTTAACCAAGTGGTCAGTTTATTGGTTTATTATATTTCAGTAGATATGAAATCTTTTTGACGAATGGGTGAAAAAATTGTATATGATAGTGTCAAATATACATTAAAGAAGTGAATAAAATAATGAAAGGGTCATTATGATGGTTTGAACACATGGAAGGAATGAATGAAGAAATAATGCTAAAGTATACTATATATGAAAGTATACTATATATACGTAAACGAGGTAAACGGACCAAGAAATAGAGGAAAACCTAAGAAAATTAATCACGATCAAATTATTCAATTATTAAATGTCTATCATATAGTATTGAGACCAGAGCGGATACCACAAGAACGAATGAGGGCGCTGAGGATGATAGCAGGAAGGACTATTCGCGAAAGAGTGAGGAACACGGCCATCCGCGAGATCTACAGGGTGGAGGATGTCGTGAGATGGGGCAGACAACGTAGAAGATACTGGAATGCGCACGTGCAGAGGATGGATCCCACCAGAATCCCACACGCTGTGGCGCATCAGATTCCTGCCGGCTGCTTGCTGTCCCCCCGGAAGACCGCCGAAAAGATGGAGAGATAGCTAAGAGAGGCCAGCCTGATTTCAGGAACTGACCAAAGGTCTACAAGAAGAAGAAGAAGAAGAAGAATTAAATTTCTGCCACGTGAGGAGAACAAAAATCGACGTGCGTGTATACATGATGTATGAATGTTGAAGATCGAGAGAAATATATCGGGAAAGAGCAGTGCGGCAGAACGTGATTCGTGGAGAGGACGTGATGGTTAATTAGTTAGATGTATTCATTTTAAAAGCTCTCCGCGTAAAACGATATTCTCCCTTGGTGCATTTAGACGAGAATTTCTTAGGAGTTTTAGGGGGATGCGAGCACTGGTGTGTATAGTGATCATTGTTGATTTTCTTGAAATTGGCAGAGCCCCTGACATTCCTCGTATCAGCAAACAATAGTCTCAGGGAGTGAAACATATCTTAATTCCAATTAAAATTCAGCGCATGATTTAACAAAACATGATTTAAACAAAGGTTTCCCACGCAAGTAGAATTTTGATTTTATTTTAATATGATATTAATAGCATTTTATAAAATGTTGAAGTTTTTGCTAATGTTGGATTATTTTAAGTTTCTAATTACAGTTATTTAAAAAAAACGTGGATTCGTGGAATATAAATTAAATAAACACAAAAGTCGAGAAAGATCGCCCAGGTGACAGACAACACGTGCACCATATAAAAGAACATTATGTGTTATGTTATTTTTATTTTTTTATTTTATTTTATATTATTTTTTATATTAATTTTGTGTGCGCGTAAGATGCCTATTGGGGGCGATGAAGTTCGCAACCCATCACGCCGCGTCTCCCGCGGGGGCGAAAAGCGAAGGATGAGACGACTTCGGGGAGACGGCGCAATGGTTAGTTAGTAAGTTAGTTGATATTAAAAAAAATATAAAATATAACTCTGAGATGTATACCAGGTACACAAAAAATTTGTTTATAAAAATACGAGTGAGTGAGAAATGAATTGTTTGTTCTGCTCTTTTACGAGTTTATTTTTCTAGGCGTGTTTCGAATGTTAACACCTCTATCATAGGGAGATTTGTGTATTAATAAAAATCGTCATTATAGAAAAAGCCATTTAATATTTTTTAATTCACTATATTTGAACATATACACTATATACACGCTGTCCTACTTGCTGACAACGAGCATGAACTACAAGTCCTGGTGAATTGTATGTATGAGGTATGTATACGAAATGATCTGATGATGAATGTTAATAAGTCCAAGGTAATGATTTTTGAAAAGGAAGAAACCACGACAGTCTGCAACATTAGCGTGAATGGTGAAAACTTGGAGCAAGTAGTTGAGTTTGTGTATTTAGGTATTATGTTTACAAGAGATGGGAGAGTGGAGAGGGATATTGAAAGAAGGGTTGGGGCAGGCAACAAAGTGAATGGTGCACTTAAAGTTGTCATCGCAAACAAAAACCTATCCAAAAAAGCTAGAATGGCAGTGCACAATGGTGTTCTTCTACCGACCCTTATGTATGGAAGCGAAGCATGGAACTGGCAAAAGAAGGATGAAAGTAGAATAAATGCAGTAGAAATGAGATCTCTTAGACGAATGTGTGGATACTCTGTGTATGATAGAGTGTCGAATGAAAATATAAGAAGTGAATGCGGTGCGAATGATGGTGTCATGAACAAAATAATGAAAGGATCATTAAGATGGTTTGGACATATGGAAAGAATGAATGAAGAAAGAATTGTAAAAAAATTATATGTTAATGATGTAAATGGTACCAGAAATAGAGGAAGACCAAGGAAAACGTGGCACGATCAAATAAATCAAATATTGAATGTCGGCCATGTGAGGAGTCAGAGAAATCGACGCGCGTGCATGACACGATGTATGAATGTTGAGGAATCGAGAGAAATATGTTAGGAAAGAAAGGTGTGGCAGTCCATTCTTTCTGCCTATCCCTTCGGGGAGACGGCGTGATGGTTAGTTAGTTAGTTAGTTTTTTTGAAATTAATTTGCTTTTTATTTTTAGAATGAAGGTTTTGAATGTTTCATTATATATTTTGTCTTTTGAAATCCTTAAATCGTTAGGATGTATTCATTACTTTCATAGATCAAAATACCTTGATATGGAATTTGCAAAATTTTGCGAGCAGTGCATATTTCAAAGTGCGCTCGCTCACCCTTTGGCGCGAGGGGGGTGCGGAATTGTGTTAGGGAATTTGGGGGTGGGAGAGACCCCACCCGACCCAGAATGTGTGTACTCAATAGGGATGTAATTACTGTACTGACTGCCCTAAAATATTTCTACTTGCTAATTTTACTACTCCTTACCTTTTGTATGAGATTTTCGTTTCCGCTTTGTTGTTAACCCTAAATAAGACTGAAGGAAAATACTTCCTACTACATAAGGTGTAATATTATCCATGTTCATAAGACCCAGTTTAATGATAACCACAATATGCTATATAAATATAATTAATATAATGAATAGTGACGTAGAAATAAGGGTTGGCGCGGGTTACAAAATGAATGGAGCTTTAAAAATAGTTATTGGAAACAAGAATTTATTTATGAAAGCGAAAACGGCCGTTCGCAATGCAGTTCTGGTCTCAACCCTATGTATGGAAGCGAAGCATTGAACTGACAGAAGAAGGATGAGAGCAGAATAAATGCAGTAGAGATGAGGTCTCGAAGACGTATGTGTGTTAGAACGATATACGACAGAATTATAAATGCTGTTATAAGAAAGGAATGTAGAGCGGAATAAGGTAATATGAACAAAATTATGAAAGAATCGCTGCGTTAGTTCAGACATATGGAGCGCATAGATGGGGAAAGAATGGTTAAGGAAGTATACGTTAATGAAGTAAATGGAGTACGGAGTCGAGGCAGACCGAGGAAAGCATGGCATGACCAAATTAATTAAATTTTTAAGGTTGGTCATGTTAGAAGTCGGAAGAATCGACGTGCGTGTATGAATCGCTGTATAAGTGTGGAGGAAGTGAGAGGTGTGCCAGGATAGAGTAGTGTGGCGGTCCATTCTCTCTGCCTACCCCTGTGGGGAAATAGCGTGATGGTTTGTTTTCTTTTTCCAGGAGTGAAAAAGCTTTACATAATATACGCAGTTTCCTAGCGCCCACATAAAGGTATATTTACACTGGACAGTCATAAGCCGACACCGACACGTCACGATAAAAATAGCCTTGAATCTCAGACTCTTTACCTCAAATGCTTTAATAAAATCGCCGTTAGGGGGTGCCGAAGAAAGCACCTATCTACATTAAATTGACACTTAATAAAAATGATCTATATTTTTCAGGATGTATTTCCTACAGTATATAATTCTTTTTTATTAAATACCGTTTTTACTACCATTTAAATTCGCCGTGGAGAAGGCGATTTTCTCGGAATTTAAATATACTCGTAATATGGACGGAATCGGCATTAATTAAAATAACAAACAAACCACCATCAAAATAAACAAAACGATTATTTGCTCAACGCAAACCCGTGACGTGTCGGTATCGGCTGATAACTGTCCAGTGTAAATGGACCTTAACCCTTTCATTGCCGCAAATAAATCACGCCGCAGTGCTCAGCAGACCGAATATTTTTTGTCAAAATAAAACTCGTCTTAATTTTTTTTGTGCTGTATTAGAAAGCTTAACTGATTCGCTAAATGCAGAATACGAAAACAAAGAACTTAACACAAAGCAAACTGTGAAGAGTTATAAATAGAGACCGATATCACTAGCAAAACACTGATAAAATAGGTGCTGACATACCGAAAACACGTAAAAACAAATACTTTCATAATATTAATTGTAAATTATACGAAAACTACGCAAACGATCGACGATTCTGACAGCGAGTACCTAATATTTTCGGTTGTGATAGGGTTGCAATATGACATCTGTATACTGTCAGCTGACACAGTTTTCGAAATTTACCGATAAATCGGTTAAAAGTATTCGGAAACTTGATAAAATATTTCGGGATAACTAAAACAGAGAACAGTGTGTGTTCTGTTTCTGCCAAATTGCCAATACATGTCAATACGGCTCAAAAATACGTCACCAAAAGTACTACCGAGATATCTCGTCTCTGGCCACACGGGCACAGCGCCGATTGCCGAGATATCTCGTCTCGGGCAACCATCGAGTTAAGAGTTGATACGCCGTTCAAAAAATAAAGGTACTTTTAAAGATAACAAGCTACGTTTGAATCAGAGTCTTGCGATAATCTGCACAATTAGTAAGGAAGTGGTCGAGATCAGCGTGACCGAGATGTCTGCGTGATGTACAAAGACGTCTTTCCCGCGGATGCATGTACAGGGCACACCAACACACCGGCGCAGTGTTTAATAATCCCGATTCGAGTGTATGGAGCGAGCGGCCAGATAAGGACCGTGATCAATCTAGCCGCCCCGGGCGCAGACGATGCCCGCTCGGCGGTCGGCGGGAGGCCGCCGGCCAAGGTACGCGAGGCAAGTGGACAAGCGCGTATTCAGAAATCATTCAAACACATCCGCTGCATTCAAATAACGACACAGTACCTTCATTAGTCTAGTACCAATCAAATCAAGTCTGTACCATATACGAAAACGGAGTTGCAGCGTAATCATGGTGGTATTGTCCATTTGTAACATTTACATAAATTTATAAAGGAAATGGATGTACTCGTATTACGTATACATTACACATATTTTACAGGAATGGTTATTGCATTAAATTTATTTGAATAAATATAACTGCACTTTGTATTACAAACTTTATTTCACTTATCACAGACACCGTAGTGATTCTGTCAAGCCATTTGAATCTATTCTACACAAATGTATATCTCCCAAAGTCGACCCCCATATTATATCAGAACAATTTTTTTATTATTTATTTATCAATTAACAGTTTTATTTATAATACAATATTTAATGACCGCCAGACTTTTCTTTCCTGGCATACATCTTCCGATTCTTCTACAATCTTAGTTCGTGTCATGCACGTAAGTCGATTTCTCAGATGATAGATTTCTCCGTCACGAGGCCGACATTTTAAATTCGATTGATTTGATCGTGCCACGTTTGTCTTCTTCTATTTCTAATAACAATGTTTAAAAAACATTGGTTATTTCATAATTTTAATATCTGTCAAAACTGACCACAATGAAAAATTTGTTAAAATATATTTAACACTGATGAAGGGCTTCTGTGTCCGACACATGTTTGTTTTCTAATTTGATTTTTTTAAATAAAGTTCGTGTTGTATTAAGTTTATAAAACATGGTTCAATAAAAATTGTGACATCATAACAGTGTTATAAATTAATACGTTTAAAATAATTTTCGAGTTGAGTTTTTAGAGTTGTCTGAAATTTTTTTTTTCGAGTTGTCTAGGGAGAAGTTTGTTGATGAAACAATCTATGGTGCTCTAGTGAAGAATAATGGGATTCGTCATCGTAATTAATCCACTGATTTTTTATTCTTCTAAATGTATTAAGTATGTTCTCACAATAAATTACACTTATGTCACATTATACTTTTTTTTAAAATATGTTACCAAAGGTTAAATCTACCGTCAATTAAAAAATATAAATGTTTTCAAATAAAAATACAAAGAATTTAATTTTGACCGCCTAATTAGCAGAAATACCCTTATGTGCGTGGGAGCTTACTCTCTCACCCTGACAAAGCTCCGGCGGGAGCGAAACCGGTTGGTATTACCAAATAAAGTGGGATTTATACAAATTACTAAAAGTGTTACGAATCATTATGTGTGTTCGTTCCTTTATCAATTGTCGATACCACAAAAAACATCGTTTTATAATTTAACAGTTAATAATTAAATATCCATTGTTTTGTATTTTATTGGTTTTACTATTGTTCATTTCTGCTGCCGACTTTTTAATTCCCTCCGTATTTTTACAAGAGCAGCAGTAAAAATAATTAATTGATTTATAAAATATTAAATTAAGCATGATCAAAATATGGGCGAGTGGAGAGGGATATTGAAAGAAGGGTTGGGGCAGGCAACAAAGTGAATGGTGCACTTAAAGTTGTCATCGCAAACAAAAACCTATCAAAAAAAGCTAGAATGGCAGTGCATTTGCCATTTAATAATGCCACACCACAAAATAAGTGCTTCTTGCGAAAGTTTAAATTAAAACAGTTTATAAGATAATACGTTAGAATCGCATAAGAATAGTAATTACATAATTTGCCGATAGATGTCACTGCATTGCATTAATATTATATCGCTGTTTTAAATAACACGGATGGTGGAAGAGCATAATTAGTAGTCGTATAATTGTTTCCTTGTGCCCGGCCTTATCCCGGTTAACCCGCCGCGCCGCCGTCGCCGGAGCGGTCGCGGTCGCCCAGACGCCGCGGGCCCTCCGCCATCGCAGCGCCGGGACAGCCCGAGGCGCGTCGGTCCGCCATTTTTACTCGGCATACCCACCTACAATATCATTTATTGCCCGCGGTACACAAACACGAATCCAAAAAATAAAGCGTAATAAAAAAATCACATTTACATGCATAAATCGGTGCGGCTTATAACTCTGTCCTAACACAATTATTGACTATTAAAAAAAAACTAATATATCTGTAAAAAATCTAGATAAAAAAATTATAATAAATATCTTGTAGTCGTACATATTACTGTTAAAATTTATAACACTGTTATAATATCACAATTTATTTTTATTCAATCAAAGTGTCGCGACAGCTGTTTCGCCAACCGATATTGGCATAATAAATTTTGTAACACCTGATGATCAGTGGCGGTACTCCCATAGAAGCCCAGAATCCCGGCTTGGGTAATAAATTTTGAATCAAAACCCCCAAATCTAAGTAATCATAAACCAACAACCCACCAAATCACCATCCAAAAATGTTCCCATCAGACGTAAGAGAAATAGCCATAAGTTTCGTCAACCTATGTTGACATCATCAGGTGTTACAATATTTTTTCAACTGTTAAGATTAAGTTATTATATTTTAGATGAAATGATATGTTTCGTCCTTCTAAGGTATGCCAATGATATATTTAATAATGCCTTAGAAGGGCGAAACATATTCCATCTAATATTAAAAAAACTCTTAGAAAACGGACGTTTTCATTCATATAATTCATATTGTAATAACATTTACATTTTAGTATACTTCTTCTAATAAAATGTCTTCACCTACCATGGATTGGGCACGTATACCGAGCCAGAGAAACCAGAAAAATTAAGATTCTGTACTTGTCGCCGATCGGAGAAAGACCCCTTGAAAGCATCAAATAGATGATGTTCTTGCTGATCTGGTTAGCGAATTACTTGGAGGACAAGACGCAAGATCGAGAAGCTAGGAATAAAATCAACAAGGAGACTTACTCTCTTCAAGAGTTGTATGGTTATAGGAAGTAAGTAAGTAATACAATAACCTCGAAGACCTGGACACTTACTAAGCGTGATGAAACGAAATTAAAATGCTTCGCAGAATTCTTGAATCCGTTAAGAATGGTCTGACATGGAGATAAAGATTCAACATGGAGCTCTACTGAATGTGGATGGCTTAGGTTAGAAGGGGGTGGAAAATGCGAGTGGAGCCCTACGATAATCAAAACGGGCTGAAGAAGAAGAAAAAGAAAATGAAATACATTTTACTCCAATTTTAGTGACTTATTATAATCATATGTTGAAGAATACATACAACTGAATGTTATCATTATATTTCAATTATATGCTAAACTTGGTAATAAAGACAAGCATACCAGTAGACATTTTTTTGTACAACGGATCCTTTGAATTAAATTTTTGTATACATTTGTTTTCAACGGTTATATTGATTCTTATGATATTTAGATAGGTAGCTGCTAATCTATCGCTATTTTTTTGTCACTTGAATTCTATACCAGACCGAAGACAGTATGATACTCACACTGCCATCGTCGCCATGTTATTATCACATTTGATAATGCTTTAGACAGGCGAAACATGTCATTCCCATAAAATACAATATAATAAAACTTCTAAAAAACAAACATTTTTTTATTTTTATTAGCGGTTTTACATCATTGTTCAAAAACCGATACATATGTTACAAAATATTTTTTTTATAATAATTTTTAATGAACTGTTCAATTAAAAAATTTTGTTTTATGTATCACAGTTGTATTTTTATTTTTCGCGACAGCTGTTTAGTCAACCTATGTTACAATATTTATTGTAACACCTGATGATGCCAACCTCGTTTGGCGAAACGGCTGTCGCGACACTCTCAGTGTTTTAAATTTTAACAGTAATATGTACGAGATATTTATTTTATTTTTTTTATCTAGAAATTTTACAGATATATTAGATTTTTTTTAATAGTCAATAATTGTGTTAGGACAGAGTTATAAACCGCACCGATTTATGCATGTAAATGTGATTTTTTTATTACGTTTTATTTTTTGGATTCGTGTTTGTGTACCGCGGGCAATAAATGATATTGTAGGTGGGTACATCATCAGGTGTTACAATAATATAATATATGAAAGGATAATTTTTAATATCTTCTATGTTATGCCATACTTTGCGTTGTAGATGTTTTATTTTTCTTTTTCTTTTTTATATACTTTGTATATACAACAGTAACTTTAAAAAAAAAAAAATTACATATCAGAAACGTTTCGGACAACCGGTCCTTCCTCAGTCAAAACTGATCATATTTGTAAACAATTTTATAATATTTTAAATATGTATCTTTATAATACCACTGAGGAAGGACCGGTTGTCCGAAACATGTCTGATATGTAAAAAAAATTAAGTTAGTGTTGTATATACAAAGTATATAAAAAATAAAAAAACATAATTTTTTTTATATTAAAATTATTTAAGATTTATAATGAATGTAAGTAGCGTCTTTTTTTTAAGTAACACCCTTATTTTATACATTTGTGATGTGTTACACAACTCAGAATGGACCAAGACAACTTACAAGGAAACAGAGAATGATCTCAGAAATAATTTTATCTTAATATTTATGTAGAAGAGCTCCGGGAAATGTGGTCCAGTACATTGAATTACGGCTGGTTACAGAGCTTGGAGGGCTCACATCTGCCCATAAATATTCCGGCCACCCCCCGGGCAAAATTTTTACTTGGTTATTATTATTATTATTACAAGTTAAGATTCGATGTTCTCAGTACCCAAGTTTTACGCGGTACTTAAAGGTCGTGTAAAAAAATAACACCATCAAAATAGTTTCAACGTTTAACCAAATTCATCGAATTAACTCGACATATTTTTAGCTTTAAAATGTTATGCCTTAAGTTAACTCAAATCGGGAATCAACGTGTTTTTTAAAGACTGTTATTTTGAAACTTCAGTTAAAGGTGACTTTCACCCCTTCTCGAAATTAGATTTTAATTGTATCTCATCTTAATGATTAATCAGTTAAATATTGTGAAATTTGTGAATTATTAACACCAAGTAAGCTAATAAGCTGTTTATCCGAAATTAGAACATATTCCAATTTCGAATAAACATGTTTTTGAATTACTCGTCAATCGTAGGTGTTTTATTGTAGTATTTGAGTATGAATTTTGACATTTACGCGTATAAACAGATGACACGCGTATTAATCAACTGCTGGAGTTAAAATATTTACATTATAATATTTGAGTAAATACATTTTAATTAATTTGATTTCATTTTTATTTTACATTTAACATTTCTTACTCATTATTTTCTTGCTACTTTTATAATTTTCTCCTATATAATATTAAATCTTTTAGAAATAGAAATAATTGCGTCCCGATCAAATTTAATATTTAATAATGAGAGAAAAATACTCTATTGGGAAGTAGGCTTCTAGTGCCAAGTCCATCTCTCATGCGTTCACAAGTGGTCTTTTTTACTCCGCGAATACCGGACAATGTGACCATTGACATTGCCAACAGTGTCATAGTAAATAGAGAGAAGACGGAGGCGCTTTTTTTAACGTGCCATAAATCTGGATTCAATTGTAGTGTAGCCAACAGTGTCATAGTAAATAAGTATCGGAAAAGAACACCATTGATGCAATGCCATATTTTTTTTACGATAATCAAATGATTTTACTGAAATCTCCTGATGGAAGTTCATTTTAAATAATAATGAAATAAAACGATGTTTTTTAACTTCTTCCCCTTTTTTCTTTATTTCGACAGCGACCGGTTTCACCAGGTTCGCTGGCATCGACAGACTGGTCATCGACGGACTGGACCAGTCTGTCGATGTGAGCGAGCCTGGCAAAACCGATCGCTGTCGAAATAAAGACACAAGTGGAAGTGTTATGTACCTAACCACCCGTTCACACGAATCACTTTCCTACGTCTATATTTTGAATCAAGATTTGTTTATATTATATTAAGTAAACATTTGAGGATTCAGAGATGCATCGATTGATCTGTTCCCACGTCTTCGTCTGACTCATTGAAGGTTTGTTTATATTATTAATATTTTTGTAAAATAAGGGCTCGAAGGCGAGAATGTTTTTATTGATCTGTTCCCACAGGTACACATGTCATCGAACAAAGAAATGCACACTTTTTAAGCTGAATAGCATCATGGATTAAATCAGATACAATTGCGACTCCTTAATAGTCACAAGTCTAGATACAATTGCAACTCCTTACTTGTAACACTTCTTTATACTTATGTAATTTCTTGCTTGTAAAATCGTCTTAAATAAAGTTCTATACTTAAAAATTTAATCGTGTTGGAAGTTATTCCATCCCAAAAATTCTCACCCGAAGGATAAAACATAAAATTGGTGGCAAAGTAGCGTGACTATTTAAAAATATAAAATAAGTAGTAAAAAACATCATTTTATTTAATTATTGGAAAGAATGAATGAAGAAAGAATGATAAAAAAAATTATATGTTAATGATGTAAATGGAACCAGAAATACAGGAAGACCGAGGAAAACGTGGCACGATCAAATAAATCAAATATTGAATGTCGGCCATGTGAGGAGTCAGAGAAATCGACGCGCGTGCATTACACGATGTATGAATGTTGAGGAAGCGAGAGAAATATGTCAGAAAATAAAAGTGTGGCAGTCCATTCTTTCTGCCTACTCCTTCGGGGAGACGGCGTAATGGTGTTATATATATACTCGTATATATATATATATATATATATATATATATATATATATATATATATATATATATATATATATATATATATATATATATATATATATATATATATATATACTATATATATACATATATATATATGCTTGTATATATGCCGCTATATATATATATATATATATATATATAGACTGCGTGATGGTTAGTTAGTTAGTTAGTTCGCATAAAAGTAGAGCCGTGTTAACCGGGTCGGGTGAACCGGGGCGACCGCGCTCCCCGCCCAGCGCTCGGCCCGCGGCGGGCGAGTGCCGGTGTTAGCCGTGGATGTGAGCCGCGCCCGGGGTGACGGACTAGCCTTGCCAGTGCGATGCGTTAAACACTAAAGTATGGGAAATAAAAGGCAATAATAAATCATGCCTTGATATTAAGAATATTTCATTTAATTGAGACAAACATTTGAATAACTGGCGGGAAATGAAATATAAAATATGTGTATGTAATCGACGTATCCACCGTTTTTTTAATTTAGCACATAATGTAATAACACATAATGTTTTTATCGATGTTGCACATGTTGACATGGACGATCCGGACTTTTGTGTATGTGCACCATCTAAAAATAACATTTTGTGTTAAATTATTTTTATTTTGTTATTTTATTTTATATCATTGTATTTTATATTATTAGTTTTAGATTTATTTTGTGGGTGTTGGACGATCGAAGTGTGCGCAGAAGATGCCTATTAGTGGCGATGAGGTTCGCAACCCATCACACCGAGTCTCCCGCGGGGCGAAAAGAGAAGGATGGAGTGCCGCATCAGTAAAAGTGTGACAGTCCATTCTTTCTGCCTATCCTTTCGGGGAGACGGCGTGATGGTTAGTTAGTTAGTTAGTTAGTTAGTTGTAATCCATTGCAAACGCTAACCCTCACCAAGTCGGCCATAAGGAGACTCCGTGTAGCACAAAGAAAACACGAAAAAAACATGCTACGTGTAAGACTCGAACTAAACTAACTAACTAACCATTATGCCGGCTCACCGAAGGGGTAGGTAGAAAGAAAGGCTGTCAAATAGGATACATCACAAATAGCTTCTAATCAAGTTCGCGCAGGTCGTAATCTTGATATGATCTGAGTTTTATGAGTATTTCATATTATTTTATAATTAGATTGACGTCTCATAAAACAAATTTAAAACCGAAAATTAAAGGATTTTGTTTCCAATGCCCATTAAAATTAAATTAATAAAAATAATCGTACGATATCAACGATGATAAAAATATTTTTAAATATATGATATAAAACAGGATTTAAAAAATATATACAATAAAATATCTTTAATTAGGATTGCATTTACACCACAGATGCTGAATAATTAAATTGACATTTTAAGGTTAAATTAACTAATTTGTTTAGTTTTCTTATACACAAATGCAGACGTACTACAGAGAGACAGAGCCAATAGAGAGCTGTTGTTGAGTGTGAAAATAAGAAAGGTCTCATATTTGGGTCATGTGGTAAGGGGGGAAAAATACCACCTCCTTCGAGTTATAATAATGGGTAAAGTGAAGGGACGTCGGGGAATTGATAGAAGGCAGCTGTCCTGGCTGCGGAACATCATAGAGTGGACAGGAATTACAAGAGTTCAGAACCTGTTCCATGTGGCGCAGGACAGAGATACCTTTGCTGCAGTGATCGATTTGTGGAAGAGCGGGCCGGTCACTCCAAATCGCCCCTAATTGAGATGAGGCGCTCTGGGAAATGTTCCCTCAAAACAGCCATCCCATGACAGAATAAAATAATACCATGTATAAAATAAATACTACACTTTTAGTATTTGTATTAAAACCACTTTATTTGGTAACACCTATCACCTGGCTTATATAGATTAAGTGCACATCTTGCATGCGAAGGTTTAAATTATTGAACGATATTTAAAGCAAAAACATTAAAAGCATTGATTGTTTCTCAACAGAGACGAAGACGTAAATTGTTTTTTGGAAACAGAATATGGTGGTCGAGGCGTTTACAGGACTTATGACCTGTCATTGGTTGGGTTAAGCGATCGCTTTATGTCAACAACATTCCCCATTCCGCCCTTCTTACGAACACACCACGTCTGAAAATTCTCCGTTCTGTTGCTCTGAGCTGCTTGACTGAGTGAACTCTGTATCGTTTAAATACATAATATAGAAATATAAATTATAATATCTTGTTATAATATCCTAGAGATAAACACCCGGAAGAATCAAATATTGTAATTGAAACGAATAAAGGAAAAAAGTATTACATATAGTCTCATCCTTAGTCGCATTTCCAAGGAAAAATCAATAAACATATTATAATTTTAGTGAACAAAATTTTTATAATCATTACAATTAAGACGGTAGGATTTTGTTATTAAAAAAATAATAAGAACAACATATTTATTAATTTCAATGTTTATCATTTCAAATTATGATTGAAAGTTTTTTTTGGTTTTCCAATTATAAGAATATAAAATTAAAATAGGTTCTCGATTTTTTGTAAACGCACTGTCACTCATACTAATGCAAACGATCTCCCTGTAGTGAACGGACTCATTGCTCGATCTGAACGTTTGAATGCATTTGTGAACATCAAATTTTTAAATTATAAATTGAAATTGAAATTGAAAAATTTGAAATACAAATGATTGAGGAATGAAATATTTTGACAGATAAATGCATTTAACATAAATCGAAGAATAGAACTTTTGGTAATTGCATTTTATTGATATCCTGGGACAAAGCAAAACATATTTTAACAATGAATGTTTGTTGAATTGATTTATTAGAGCTGTATCTACAGCTGTGCAGCCGTAGTCAGAATAACAACTTAGCCAATTTGGAAGCTTTTAAGCTTTAAATATTCGATTACATTACCAATACGTTATATTCACTGATGAGACCATTTTCAGTTTAATCCTTTTCCTTATATATTCAAATCAAATCAAATCAAATCAGTTTATTAACTCAAAAGACAATACAAACAGGAAAATGTTTAAGGCATCTATTGAGTACAGGTAAAATATTATAAAAATACAACAAAGTACCAGGAACGCATTAGAGATGGTTAGACATTAGGAAGACAACATACTTTCTAAAGTCAAGAGTATTTGTCCCCTGAACGTACCTTCACTAATATAAAAGATGTCGATCTCCGAGGAGACCGCGTTCAGCAGATTAATTGCTCTTCCAGAGGCAGATTGGTTCTGGCGGCCGGTTGGTAAAACAATCTGTGCTGTCAATGTCGGAGAAATCTATCAGGAACAAAAAGACCAACACCCTCTAGCACGGCCGAGTTCTCGAAATATCCCCTGATTAATTTAAAGAAATGGGTTATGAGATGCCCATCTCTTCGAAGCTGTAAAGAATTGGTTTCGAGCATTCCTAAAAGAAATGCCGTGGGATAGAGCCACGGATAACTACCATACTCCCTCATGTAGAGATACCTCAGAAATTTTTTCTGAACCTTCTCCAGCATAACGGAATATCTCGCCTCGTGAGGACTCCATATCACAGAACCACTTTCGAGCCTGCTCCGAACCAATGCGTTGTATAGAACTCTGAGCACATTGGGATCCCTGAAAACCCTTCCTGTCCGGACGATGAACCCCAACATCCTCAGTGCAATGCCACAAATCCTCTCGATATGTGCACGAAAAGTCAGCCTACTCTCATAGATGATTCCGAGATCCTTCATCGTAGATACATGTGCCAGTTGCTGGTTGTTCATTGTGTATCTATGATATACAGTTCTCAATGCTCTAGTAAATGATAGCATAACGCATTTGGAGACATTGAATTGCATTTGATTACTGTGACTCCAGTTATTGATGTCCGAAGTTTAATCCTTTTCCCAATATAAACTATATAGTGCACCCATCTTTTAGTACGCTCTATAGGGTGGATATCCATTATGTCGGGGAATCTGTTATTGAATGTCGGTCATGTGAGTAGCCAGAAAAATCGACAGGCGTGCATGGCACGATGTATGAATGTTGAGGAGCGAGAGAAATATGTCAGGAAAGAATAGTGTGGCGGTCCATTCTTTCTGCAAGAGACGTCGTAATGGTTAGTTGTTAGTTATATGCTACATAACTTCCTCATATAGAGGTATTTTAGAATTAAACGAATGCCTTACCTCGTGGAGACTATATTTCATAATCACAATCTTCAGAATTCAATCACGGCTTGTTTAGAATTCAAAAAATACATTACAAGTATGAAGATTCCTTAAAACTTAAACTTTAAACAAGTTAAATTTCCCATTGAAGCGGTTGCCTTACTTACACTCTTTGGTAGTTCTCACTCACTACCATTTTAAAAGTATTTTTCTTTTTTAACTTAAAAAGAAGTATGGTTTTTATATAATATTATTTGTCTTAGATTTATTTTGTGGACGTTGGACGATCAAAATGTGTGCGGAAGATGCTTATTGGTGGCGATGAGGTAACCCATCACACCGCGCCTCCCACGGGGGCGAAAAGAGAAGGTTGGAGTGCCGTATCGGATAAATTACTAAGAAGAATGTGCGAAAAAAGAATGTTTGATAGAATACCCAAAGAGGAAACTATAATTGAATGTAAAGTGGATGAATACGTCCTAAATAAAATAAAGAAAGGGTCACTAAGATAGTTTGGGCATATTGAACGAATGGATGAGGGAAGTTTTTTTTTTTTTTTTCAAAGCAAATTTCGGAGATCGGGCTGTCGCAGTAGCAGATCCGTCCGCCTGGAATATGCTTCCTGCACGCCTCAGATGCATTGACAATCCGACAGACTTTAAATCTCACCTAAAAACCCATCTTTTCAAAATATTCCATAAAATGTAAGCAGCGGTTATCTGATTGCTGGTGTCACATGCAGCTCTCATGACTAAGAACATTGTCAAAGCGCCCTTAAGGTGAGCTATTAACGAAAACGGCGCTGTACAAATTCGCTTAATTATTATTATTATTATTATTAAAAAAAGATATATACAAGTAGTGTAAATGGAAAAAGAAGTCGAGAACGGTCGAGGAAAATAAGGCATGACCAAAGTACCCAAATCGTGTGTTTCACGGGGTGTGAATGTAAAAGAGTCGCGAGAGCTATGTCAGGATAGAACAGTTTTGCGGTCCATCCTCTCTGCCTACTCCTCCGGAGAAATCGTGTGACGGTTTGATAGTTAGTTAGTTAGTTAGATATCCTTGGAAAGAAACCGCTTGACAATAAAAAAGTAATGATATGTAAAAACAATATGAATCGTTTTTTGAATTCACATTTCAAATTTAGTGTTTCATAAAATATGTATTGTTTCTCTATATTGATTATCGATCTTATGTTATAATAGAAGCGGTATTATAAGTGTGGTCTCTGAAGTGTGGGAATAAATGACAAATGGTTTAGATTACATAGGTTTCCAATCTTTCTGGGCCACCGCCCCCTTTACAAGAAAAATAAACGTTCAACGCCCCTCTCCCATAAAAGTTATTCGAATTATGGGAAAATGATTACAATACATACAATAAGAAAATAAACCAATATTAATGTTTAATTTGCTTTATTAGTACCTACAGGATTAGCGTGTTTTTTTTTGTCTTTTTAGACTATATTTTTTTCTCTATTTTTTCTGGGTCTTCTACTGCCTCTGAAAGTCTCAAACGCTCACAAGGGGGCGTTATCGCCCACTTTGAGAACCTAGGGTTTAGAACGACCGTACTGAAGGTATATTTTATTTATTGGATACCTATTTAATGTTTACTTAATTATTGAGAACACGCTACTTAGGTCAATAATAACAAAGACAAAATAACAAGTTTCAACATCATAATATGTGAAGGCATAATTTACAGTTACATTTCTAATGATAATAATGAATATTGTCAGTATCTTTCTTTCTCATATGTAATTAATGATACGATTGATGGCCAGACTCAAATACGTTTTTTCATGGATTTGAAAGACACATTACCTATTCATTGTTTGTTTTGAAATGTCGTAGATTAAAATTTCTGAACCAAAACAAAACTTACAATCTAGCTAAAAAAGTACAATCTAGCTAAAAAAGTACAATCTAGCTAAAAAAAAGTACAATCTAGCTATAAAAGTACAATCTAGCTAAAATAGTACAATCTAGCTAAAAAAGTACAATCTAGCTAAAAAAGTACAATCTAGCTAAAAAAAGTACAATCTAGCTAAAAAAGTACAATCTAGCTAAAAAAAATTAATAATAATACTACCTCAAACTTTTGTCACCTTTCCTATTAATGTAATCTATGTACGAGTACTTCCTGTTATTGTTTATCGTTTTTTTAATTTAATCGTTTTTGACTCTATACTATGTGTAATTATTCCCTCTAATTACTGTTTTATTATTATATTTTCCACCTTTAATATTTTCTCCTAAAAATAGTAACTAACCGTTCTTTTAATTAAAATATTTAGGTACCTAATTCAATTTCAGCAAAAACTTCATAATTATATCAAAGAAATTATTCAAATTGACATAGGGACAAATACACATAAAGATTCGAAAAATCACGAAAATTTGACATTTGATATATTATTGTAACACCTGATGATGTCAACATGGGTTGATGAAACAGCTGTCGCGTAAAATAAAATACAATGGTGATACAAAAAACAAAGTTTATTCATTAACAGTTTAAAATGTTAAGGTATCATAGTGTTTCGGCCAAAAAAATGGACTATTTAAAACAAAACATAGTTAAAAAGGAGAGTATTCAATTTCTGTGTTCTGCCAGTGTTCATGTATAATATTGAGACGGTCACAATGTCACAAAAGTGCCAATAAGCTGAGAGTCACACAAAAAGCAATGGAGACAGTCTATATTGGGTATCAGAGTCAGAAATGAGGACATACGAGACAGGATAAAAGTCTTCAACGTCATCAAGTTGGCCACAACCCTTAAGTGGCGTTGGGCGGTACACGTCGCTCGAGACCCAGATGAAAAAAGTGGACAAGGCGATTGCTGTGCTGGTGCCCGAGAAAGTCATAGCGAGTTACAGGTGCGTTGGCGCCACGATATTCGGAAGAGTGCGGGAAGTGCCAGGATGCGAATCGTTCAGGATAGAAGGGAGTTGAAAATATGAGAGGAAGCCTACGTCCAGGAGTGGACGGCCACAACAGGCAGAAGAATAAGAAGATAGTAACATAAGTTTACTATTCGCAGATATGTATAAGTAATTTTATTTATTTATTTATTGGTAAAATATTATAAAATGGAGTAAGGGCAGACACAGTATGGGCAGACACAGTACAGGCAGACACAGTAAGGACCAAACAAATTTTGAGGATTTCCGAAATGAAGACACTGAGGACGATAGCAGGCAAGACACTAAGAGATCACGTGAGGAACACCAGAATAAGAGAGATATGTGAGGTTGACGATATTATAAGATGGGGTAGACAGTGAAGGGGGAACTAGTACGGTCATCTCAAAAGAATGGACACCACCAGACTCCCCTATATTGCACTACACAATCAACCTCACGGGACACGTCCTCGTAGAAGACATCCTGAAAGATGGAAGGACAGCTGGGAATCCTCCTTACAGGAGGAGCAACCCTCTGGTGAACAGACACACATAGGTCTACAATAAGGAAGAAAAAGAAGATTTTTTTATAGAATAAGGCTAACTATCACGACTTTTAGACAAAACAAACCATCATGTCGTTTAAGAGCATAAGGTACGAATCAATAAAGCTTTTAGTTTTTATAATTGATGTTTAAAACATTCTCGCAGAACATCCCTCGCAGGCAAAGGATTAATCTCTCCCTTGTGGTCCAGTAGCGCATAATTAATTTCTTAATATGTTGATGCACCATCGGGAGGCGAGTGGTCGGATTAAGATAGCGGCTGTGGAATCCGCTACCGACAATTATGGAATAAGCGTCAACCCGTTTGGCCGCGGGCACCGTGCGGTCTCACGTGTCTCCAATACTTCCGGTACTTTAAGTAATGCCGAGCCTAATACTAGGTGCTGCATTGGAAATGTTAATGCTAGTCTCGTGCCACGGACGGTGTATCCACGTGTCCATCTTTACCAATATTTTAAATTTCAAATATATAATAATTTAAATTTATATTTATTGGTAGAAGTTCATTTTGAATAATGAAAACAATTTTTTTTTAAGGATTAATTGTATCTCAATAGAGACGAAGATGTAATTTTTTTGTTGGAAACAGAATATGGTAGTCAAGGCGTTTACAGGACCTGTAATTGGTTGGGTTAAGCGATCACTTTATGTTAACAACATTCGCCATTCCTCCCTTCTTACGACCACCACCAAGTAAACGCCTCGACTACCATATTTTGTTAAAAAAAAATTTACATCTTCGTATGTATTGAGATACAATAAATCATTAAAAATGATTAACCCGCAATGGGTAAAATTCAGTATTTGTGTACTAGTATTTGTATCCATTCAAAAAACTAATTATACAAAAAAACGCATACAATATTTCTTTATTATTTTGTATTTAGTGTGCTTCCACTTGTGTTTATGTTCGACACTCCACTTCTGGGGCACTCGCACTTCTGACCAGAAGATGGCAGCAAGCTGCCGAAACCGGTCAAACTGCAAAATTTATACTAGATTTTAAATTTAACAAAATTTTAAATGTACACAAATCGAGGTATTGCACATCGGATAAAGTTCTCAAATACTCATAGCAATTTAAATTTAAACAAAAGGTTGATATATTTTAACCTGAATCCGAATCTTATCATTAAAGTTTTTTTGTTGTTATAATAAGCGATAAACAAATCAGATAATCCATTGTTTTGGCCGTAGCAGTATAATACTTCAACCATAAATGTTTTAATTTTGAAACACTATTATTATACGTATTACAATTTTTGATTTTTACGAAATTGTCGCATCAGCTGTTTTGCCAACCTAAGTTGGCATTATGGGGTGTTTCAAAAAATATAACAAACCACCTGTTTGTAACACCCGATGATGTCGATAAGGTTGGCAAAGAAGCTGTCGCGAAAATCTCATAAAAATAAATTGTGATGTGTACGAATATTATAAGAGTATTTCAAAATTAGATGAAAATCATTTTGTTCAATTTGTCAAAGTATGGAAACCCCAAGTGCCATAATAAATGTTATGACCTTAAAGGAACCTGATAGCTATTTAACCAGATTCTACACCCACCTACCAATGAGATACAGCTGCTGTAATTACGTATGATAGAAATGTGAACTTGATTTGCTAGAGCTTCTTGCAAATGTTACACGTATCAAATTTATTAAATTATATTTTAAGTAAATATTTGTGTTTGGATTAAAACATCATATATAAATTACACTTAACTTTTTCGTCTTGTTTATAATGTAGTAGAATTAAATAAACATATCAAAATGAAAATTAATGACAGTACAAGCAAAAAATAACATCATAGAAATATGAATTAATATTTTTAAAATATAATTTAACACTCGTAAATTTGTATTTAAACCACTGTAATATTTGTCAGACGTGGTATGTTCGTAAGAAGGGCGGAATGGGGAATGTTGTTAACATAAAGCGATCGCTTAATCCAACCAATGACAGGTCATAAGTCCTGTAAACGCCTCGACCACCATATTCTGTTTCCCAAAAAACAATTTACATCTTCGTCTCTATTGAGATACGATTAATCCACTTTAATATTTACAACTATTTCAAAAGACACTTGAAGAATTGTTAATAATAAAGTGATTAAAATACAAATTTACGTATGTTATATTATATTTAATAATCCATTGTTTTGGCCGAAACACTATGACACTTCAACATTTTTACTGTTAAAATTTATAACAATGTTATAATATCATAATTTATTTTTATTCACTGAGAATATCATGACAGCTGTTTCGCCAACCGATGTTGGCGAAACAGCTGGAAGTTTTTTGTAACACCTGATGATGCCAATATCGGTTGGCGAAACAGCTGTCGCGACATTCTCAGTGAATAAAAATAAATTGTGATATTATAACAGTAGGTATAATAATTTTTAACAGTAATATTTAATAAAAAAAACTGCTGATAATCCATGTAGTCCTAAATTTTCGTTAATAAACTAGTTTCGCCTCATAAAGACATAGTCTACTAAATTTCTAACTCGTGATTATTTATATGAAATTATTTTCTTGGTTTATATATCATAATAAAATGATAGATCATAGTTCGGAAAAATAATACACTCTATTTTTCTCTCTTCCATTAGTTCCATATGTCAAAACCATCTAAGTGATCCTTTTTAATTTTACTCATATCCCTTCCTTATTTCTTCACTCAGTATTCTATCATATAGAGTTTTTTCGCAATTTATTCGTCTCGTATTTAATAGTCTTCCTCTATTTCTGGTTCCATTTACATCATTAACATATAATTTTTTTACCATTCTTTCTTCATTCATTCTTTCCATATGTCCAAACCATCATAATAATCCTTTCATTATTTTGTTCATGACACCATCATTCGCACCGCATTCTCTTCTTATATTTTCATTCGACACTCTATCATACACAGAGTATTCACACATTAGTCTAAGAGATCTCATTTCTACTGCATTTATTCTACTTTCATCCTTGTTTTGCCAGTTCCATGCTTCGCTTCCATACATAAGGGAATAACCTGAAATAACCTTGTTCAAAAATAATCTAAAACTACGCAACTTGAAATACCCCTTTAACATGAGCCGCTTACTCATATGTATGTTTAGTTTAACATTTGATTTGAATTAGATGCTAAACGAGACGATGCATAATATTAAATTTGCACGAGTTACCGACTCACGGACAAAGTTAAAGTAGCCAGAGGGAGCTATGGGCAGAGGCAACCGCAGCAGATGGGAGATGCAGATCAAATGTATTAAATATCTCGTGAAATCATTTAACTTCAACAATCATTTAACTTCAACACATGCCATGGAAATAACACTCAAATACCCCAAGCAAAATCTAGAGACTTATTTTATTCCGAGCCTTCTAGAAATTATAAGGAAAACAATATAACGTGTTTCGTTTGTTGAACAATACACTCACGGTGTGCATTACAAATTCAATTTATCTCTAACCCCCTCAAACCCCCTGTGCAGAATTATGCACATAACGTTTGAAACCTTATAAAATTGTTTTTTGAAATTTAATTATTTTTCCTTCCGCCATCTCTCCAGAAATTATATGGAAAACGATATAACGTATCTCGTTTATTGAACATACACTCACGGTGTGCATTACAAATTCAATTAAACTCTATCCCTTTCAGACCCCTTGTGCAGAATTATGCACATAACATTTGAAACCTTATAAATTTGTTATTTGAATATTGATAATTTGCCCTTTCGTCATCTCTCTGCGCATAAACCAATTTTCTAACATGTAGTATTTATGATATTAATATTTATTATCTATTTTGTAGTGACTGTTGTCAAAGTTGAGAAGGACCATTAACAATAATATATGTCCTTTCGTCATCTCTCTGCGCATAAACCAATTTTTTTAACATATAGTATTTATGATATCAATATTTATTATCTATTTTGTAGTGACTGTTGTCAAAGTTGAGAAGGACCATTAACAATAATATATGTCCTTTCGTCATCTCTCTGCGCATAAACCAATTTTTTTAACATATAGTATTTATGATATCAATATTTATTATCTATTTTGAAGTGACTGTTGTCAATGTTGAGAAGGACCATTAATAATAATATATAAAAGTAGAGGAATATCTAAAGGCATGTTAGGTCAGAGAAGTGTGGCGGTTCATCCTCTTTGCCTACCCCTTTAGAAACGGTGTGATGGTTAGTCGGTTAGTTAGTCTTTAACGTAATTAAAAGGATGTACGAATACCGAAAGACGAAATACGGAAGAAATGTAACTTACATTATGTAAGGCATATGATTGCATCATAAGTAAAATTAAAAAAGGATAGTTTGGACATGTGGAACAAACCGATTTGAGATGAATGCTTAAAAAGTTGTTTACAAGCAGTGTGAAAGGAAATAGAAACCGACCTAGGAAATCATGGCATGACCAAATTTATATATTATGAAAAGACTGGTACATTCGAAGTCGGAAAAATCGACGAGCGTGCATGATACAATGTATGAATGTAGAAGATGCACGAAATTTTTATTTAATTAGTATACACGTTTTATTTAATAATTATTTGAAATGAACTTCCATGAAGAGATTTCAGTAAAATCATTTGATTATCTTCATTTAATGTTTTAGAAAGATTCAAGAGTATCCATGATAGTACGAGAATATTGTAAACTTAGTTACTCATAAGCAATATTACAGAGAGGGCGGGAAATTTTCCATCACCGGGTATAACAAACTAGGTGTAAATTAAATCTCATAACGTTGCCGCTTATTATTGATACTGCTAACTAAATATGTTTGTTCGTCGATAATTTACACGTCCCGTGTTCGTTGCAACAAGTATGTTATATTAAATACGAAAAGTTTTCTTTAGACTCTAACCTAAGTTCTCGTCAACATTTTAGTTACGTTTGTTTTCTTGTTGCGGATAGTGCGGACGAATTACAAGTCTTGGAGTCGAACGATTTAATGATGAATGTCGGAAAGTCAAAGGTGTTAGTTTTTGAAAGGACAATTTGTATTATAATATAAGTGTAAATGAAGAGAACTTGGAACAGGTGAGGGAATTTGTGTATTTAGGTAGCATGTTTAGGTCAGCGGATGGCCGAATGTGATGTTGAAAGAAGAGTTGGTGCGGGTAACAAAGTGAATGGAGCTTTAAAAGTAGTTATTGGAAACAAGAATTTATCAATGAAAGCGAAAATGACCGTTCACAATGGAGTTCTGGTCCCAACCCTTATGTATGGAATCGAAGCATGTAACTGGCAGAAGAAAGATGAGAGCAGAATAAATGCGGTAGAGATGAGGTCCCTAAGACGTATGTGTGGTAGAACGATGTACGACAGAATCTCAAATGCTGATATAAGGAAGGAATGTAGAGCGAAAGAAGGTATTATGACCAAAATAATGAAAGATTCGCTGCGTTGGTTCGGACATATGGAACGCATGGGTGAAGAAAGAATGGTTAAAAAAGTATACATTAACGATGTAAATGGAGTAAGGAGTCGAGGTAGACCGAGGAAAACATGGCATGACCAAATTAATCAAATATTAAAGGTTGGTCATGTCAGAAGTCGGAAGAATCGACGTTCGTGTATGACTCGATGTATGAATGTGGAGGAAGCTAGAGAGGTGTGCCAGGATAGAGTAGTGTGGCGGTCCATTCTCTCTGCCTACCCCTGCGGGGAAACGGCGTGATGGTTTGTTGTTGTTGGTTGTTGTTCTAAATAAACTAATGCAAATGATCTGACGATCTTGATGAAAGCCCAGTTGAAGCGATACAAACGGACTGTAACTAATTAAGCTATTCGAATAAAGTTATTTATTTGAAAGAAACTCTCGAATATAAAATACAACATATTACAGTAATGATGAAAGATAATAAACAATTACGGCCTTGATTCCTACGAAGCCCCTCTCTGAAAGATAAAACTCTTTAAATGGTAACGAAATAAAACGATGTTTAACTTTCTAATCGATCGCGAATATTAATCAGATGCAGCGTTCACATTTAGATTAAAAACACGTCTTAATGCGCCCTTGAGGTGATTACATCACAAAAACGGTGCTGTAAAAGTTAGCATATTATTATTATTATTATTATTAACTTCTTCTACTTGCTTTTATTTCGACAGCGACCGGTTTCGTTAGCTGGCATGCCATCCCGTCAGGTGATTAATGACAAAAAAGGAAGTAGTTATTTCAAAAACATCGTTTTTAATTAATTATAAAAATGAACTTCCATCAACAAATTACAATAAAATCATTACATTATCATAAAACTCTATATCCGAAGAAACCACGACAGTCTGCAACATTAGCGTGAATGGTGAAAATTTGGAGCAAGTAGTTGAGTTCGTGCATTTAGGTAGTATGTTTACAAGAGATGGGCGAGTGGAGAGGGATATTGAATGAAGGGTTGGGGCAGGCAACAAAGTAAATGGTGCACTTAAAGTTGTCATCGCAAACAAAAACCTATCCAAAAAAGCTAGAATGGCAGTGCACAATGGTGTTCATCTACGGACCCTTATGTGTGGAAGCGAAGCATGGAACTGGCAAAAGAAGTATGAAAGTAGAATAAATGCAGTAGAAATTAGATCTTTTAGACGAATGTGTGGATACTCTGTGTATGATAGAGTGTCGAATGAAAATATAAGAAGTGAATGCGGTGCGAATGATGGTGTCATGAACAAAATAATGAAAGGATAATTAAGATGGTTTGGACATATGGAAAGAATGAATGAAGAAAGAATGGTAATAAAACTATATGTTAATAATGTAAATGGAACCAGAAATAGAGGAAGACCGAGGAAAACGTGGGACGATCAAATAAATCAAATATTAAATGTCGGCCATGTGAAGAGTCAGAGAAATCGACGCGCGTGCATGACAATATCTTCTTTCTGCCTACCCCTTCGGGGAGACCGCGTGATGGTTAGTTAGTTAGTTAGTTAGTAGGGCCAATATGCGGTATGTTGCTACTTTTTTATGTATCAAATTTTATAGATTTTTTTCTTGCATACTTTTATTAGCGTAATTTAAAATATTATATGAAAAGGTTTACGATCCGTACTAACACTGCAAAGTTCTCTACGCCGAGTACAAATATGCTTATGCTCGCGTTTTAATGGTGAAATTGCTTTACAGTGGCAGTGTCACTGTTGACATAATGCACCCGACCAGCGCCAGCGCCCGAGAGTGTGCAGGCCTACAGGCCGCAGGAGTTCATACAATGCCCAGTAACGGTGTACGGGGGCTTAGTGTTACTCCGAGTCAATATTTACCGCTCCGTTGTTTATGCTATACATATTAAACAAGGCCTGCAATAATTCCCACCTTACCTGCAATAATCTCTCGACTAATCGTGTACGGTCGCTTAATAAAAACATGAATATCCGAGACTCCTTAACACCAACGAAGATTCTTTGATTTGAAGTGTCTAACGATGTAGTCATTTGAAATATGTTATAAGCTGTTATGGCTGATGGAAATATGATATAGATGGCGTTAGTGTGTAGATTGAATATACTACCATGTAAAGGGTGGTGTTGGAGATAAACATATATACAACTTCCAAAAAATTGTCAGACATGGTGGTCATAAGAAAAAAGGTGGAATGGGGAATGTTGTATTACATAAAGCGTGCGCTTAACCCAACCAATGACTGGTCATAAGTCCTGTAAACACCTTGATCAACCATATTCTGTTTCCAATTTGCATCTTCGTCTCTATTGTGATACAATTGATGTTATAACTATTTTTAATATTTGTGAAATGTATACTTATATCTGTATACGAATCCTGGATTTTCACCTGTGGGTGGTTAATTCAAATTTTTAATGGTATCTCAATAGAGACGAAGACGCAAACTGGAAACTGAATATGGATGATCAAGGTGTTTACAGGACTTATGACCTGTCATTGGTTGGGTTAAGTCGCCTGGAGTATCACTTCTAAAACAGTGCGCTAGGAGGCGGTAGCCTCTTCGCATTGTGTTAATAAAGTAGTTTGCTAAATACTAAACAATCATTCTCCATAGATGGCGTTAGTGGGTGGATTGTATAGATTAATCTTAAAAAATTAATTAGTACAATCAAATCTACATAGATGGTTGACTGGAACTGACACGTGAAGATAGGTATGGATTTGGAGTATATATACAACTTCCAAAAATGTATCATGCATGATCATAATAACAATGGTGGAATGGGGAATGTTGTAATTACATAAAGCGTGCGCTTAACCCAACCAATGACAGGTCATAAGTCCTGTAAACACCTTGATCATCCATATTCAGTTTCCAGTTTGCGTCTTCGTCTCTATTGAGATACAATTAAAAAGATGTTATAACTGTTTAGTATGCAATTTAAACATCTGAATGAGTCACAATTGCGAGATAGATCGAGAAATGTACTCATTTATTATTTTAAAAAATCTCTTAATAAACTCAAAAGACATTACAAACCGCAAAATGGTTAAAGCATCTATTGAGTAAAGGTAAAATATTATAAAAATACAACATAATACCAGGAACGCATTAGAGATGGTTCGACATGAGGAAGACATTATATCTTACATATATAATTGTCATTGATATATGTAAGATATTAGTTATTTGTAATTGAGATTTTATGGTGTGAAAACAATGTTTTTACTATCGTATCGTGGGTTAATTTTTATCTCGACATGTTTCGAAGTTCAGAATAACGGTATTAACTAAGGACATTGAATGGTGAAGTGCACACAAATTTCGAAACATGTCCAAATAATGAACTCAAACAGTGGATGAAGTACGTTCTCTTTCATAAAATTTCGTATATATATCCACGATTAAATATTATATTATTCATTCGGTTAGTAGTTAATAATAAAATTTATCATTTACGAAATTTAATCAAAACACTGTTTTTTACACTTTTAAGTTCATTTTTTTCACAATGGTTTTACATATTGATTTATTATTGGGACAACGATTTAATTGTTTTAATTTGAGTTCATATCGTTCTTCCGATGATGGAGGTATAGGGCCTTCGAAAAATCTCGAGAAAAATAAACTGTAAAATGGACCATTGTTTTAATTTAATAAAAAATCGTTATTACGTAATTCCACAGTGTTAAAGGCTAATTTTTTCTTTAAATTTTAAAATAATAATCTTATTTACTGCAAGAAAACGTTTATTTACATCATTGTGATTTATTTTAAGGCGCAATTTTAGCGCTCAAAGGGGAGCTTACAAAAAGTAAGCTAAACCAAGGTTATAAAAGCAATCTTCTGAAAATTGTTATTAAGATCGTAATAATGTACGAGGGCCCGGTTTCCCCTTTCACAAATGCTCCTCTTTCCTACCCGGGTTGGCGTTATTGCATTTTCAGTTTAGAACATCGAGACGAGATGTATTCGGTACTAGAGAGTTCACAATAGGTCCCGACCTGTTGCATGCCAATGTCTACTGTTGCTTGTATCGATCGAACCGTAAACTTTCTTCGATGGAAGTCTTGGGGTGGTCTTCAAAATCGTATAGACCGAAAATAAATAATCAATATTATCACCAATTACACTATAAATATCACGTATACGTTTAGCCTAGTGTTTGTCAAACTGGTACTCACGAGACAAAGGCGGCTTAAGTGTGACTCCGCCACGAAGGGCATTTTGGAAATAAATGTTTATTTTATTTTTAATAGTATTTGGGGATAAACAATAATCAGTTTTATTGATGAGGACCAAGAATCTTGCATGAAATTAAAAGTTAACAAGATGAAACCTGATTTTCCCAAACATTCAATGGAAAGGCTTATCGATCATAACAAACATGGCAATGTTTAAATGTTAGTTTTATAATTGTATTTTGTTATGAATAAGACACGAAGTGTAAAATCCTGTTTTTTTATGAACTTAGTTTTTACAAAATAAAAAAGGGGGGATCCTCTAAAGAAATTTAAATCATTGTATTATTTAATTAATACGAATGAAAACGAGAGTTTTCTAGAAGTTTTATTATATTTCATGGGAATGACTGAACTGAACTGATTTTTTAATCTTATTCGTGATTGATGTTTATCAGAAATTCATCACACTGTTTTTTTTTTAATAAATAAAAAAAACTTTTATTGTTTCTTGAACAATGATGTAAAACTCCATGTTAAATAATGTATACGAATGAAAACGTCAGTTTTCTTGAAGTTTTATTATATTTTATGGGAATGACATGCTTCGCCCTTCTAAGGCAATATGAAATGTGACAAAACTTCAACTCGTACTGTATTAATTTCACATTTCAGATGCAGAAGAGAAGAATACATCGATTCAGTCTACGCACGCAGGATGACGATTTTATTTTATATATAATACTAATAATCATTAGTCACCTTGAAATATTTATAGTCATTTGTAAACAATTTGTAAGAAGATATTTTTCTTAGAAACACTTTATTTCGTACTACCTCAAATACCTTATTTTTGATTTACATAATATCATTCAGTATCCTAACCATGTAATCATTGTCATAAAATTTCTTAACGAGTTCCAAGAAACACTTTCCAATATTTCTGGACCTACCCAAATATAATATTTTTTTTTTAAATGTATAAAATCACATATTTTTCCTTTAATTACCATATTCTGCTCCATTTACTAGTGTAAATAAACTGCAATGAGTTGAAGTTTGGTCACATTTGACAATGCCTTAAAAGGGCGAAACATGTCATTCCCATAAAATATAATAAAACTTCTAGTAAACTGACGTTTTCATTCGTATTAGTTTTTTAAAAAGATTTTAATTGTATACTAAAAGAAAATATTTTGTTTTAATCAATTTTAAGAAGTCTAATGGCAAAGACATTTATTTTAAGTTGATTAGAATGACATAAAGCCAATATTATGACAATGATATAAAAACTTCTAGAAAAAATATGTTTTCATTTTTATTAATTTTTCAGTTTACATCGTTCTCTGAATGAAGGTATTAAACCTTCCATGTCGAGAAAAATAATCTTAAAAAAAACATGGTTTTAATTTTTTTTATTTGTGTAGTCATGTGCTTAGAGGAATACTGAGAATAGAGAATAGTGGAAGTACTGATAAGAGTTAATGTTGTTTTGTGGTTTACTAGTTCGCAGTGTGGTGTGAAGCCTATTCGATTTTCGCAACAGATTCGATATTCGCACAACTCGACATGAATTTATGTAAATGCACAAATGCGCAAGGTTTCGGAATTCCTGAGTTGGCCGGCACGCTGTAAACAAATTACGTTACCCCAGCCTGAGATTTTACGTTCATAATGTATTAAAGTCCCCCACACACACTAATAAAAGCGTTCAAATAATATTTTTGATTTAAACATTATTAGAAAAAAAAAACGTTCAATTTTTTTCGTGATTGGTATTTTATGGCCACACCAAAAGCTTGAAATCTAGATTTGTAATACACATCTTACAAAGAATATTACTTACATATTTTAAAATTGATACATTTGCTTATGTATTAAGCAATAAAATAAAACTCTGTATATTTTTATTTTCCATTTTTTTTGGCCGATGAAATGTATTTAAAAAATAATATTTATCATTATCGTTACTGGTTTCGTCATATACATAAGGGTAGGCACTACAATTTTTAATCAGTATTTCCAAAAATGGATCCATTTACACCATACAGAAAAGTTTTTCAGAATATTTATATTTGGTTCATATGTGCATTAATTTTGATTATGTTATTATACAAATCACAATTTATATTTACGAGATTGTCGAGGCAGCTGTTTCGCCAACTGAGACTCTGTAGTACGTCTGCATTAGTGTATAGGATTTATAAATAAATAAATTAAATAAACCTTCTTCTTCTTCTTCGATGGCCCTACAGCCAATATCGAGCCTTAGCCTCCAGATTTATTAGCCTCCAACTCCTCCTGTCCTCCGCTTGGACCCTCCAATCTGAGAATCGTAACGATTTCTCCCCATCTCTGCCTTGATCGTCCAATTGGTCTTCTACCACCTGGGTGCCAATCCAGCAATCTTTTTGGGGTTCGCGATGACGGCATCCTCTGCACGTGACCGGCCCATCTCAGTCTATTCAGTCAAACCTGTGTGGAGAGACTGGGAGCTTTGTAAATATAGTACAGCTCGTCATTATGCCGCACTCTCCAGCCTTCACCGTCATTCACAGGTCCCAGAATTCTGCGCAACACCCTTCTCTCAAAAGTATCCATTCATCAAAGATTTCGCTGTCATTGTCCACGCCTCACACCTTTAGGTCACTACTGTTCGGATGATTGTTTTATATAGGATAAAACCTTAAAATTTTATAAACAAATAAACCTTAAAATTTCAATTTAATTATTCAGAATCCGTGGTGTAAATGTAATCTTCGTTAAAGATATTTTAAAAATTAAAAAAAATCCTATTGACATCATACGTATTTTATATCATATATTTCAAAAGATTTTTAAATTAATTTTTTTTTTTATCATCATTGATATCATACGATTTTATTTTTATTAATGTTAATAGGCTATGTCTATTTAATATATAATAATAAATAATGGTATAATAACAGTGTTTCAAAATTAAAACGTTTGATAATTTTAGATACATTTAATTTAAAAAGTGCACTTCGAGTATTTATAGTTCGCTCCGTGTATGGGGTACTATCAGCGCGAAAGTGTCCGCGCATTGTAGTCGACAGTTTTGGTTTGCGCGCTTTCAGAGCGCACAATGGCTTAATGATTTCCTTATTTTGCCCAGCCACGACACCGCTAAATAATTAGATACGCATTTGCGGAGATATTTATGCGCGAGTGAGACTTGCAAGCGTTGCCTCGCATGCCGAACAAATGTTGGCACCTTCGATTCAAGCCACGCCGAGCCGCGGGGGGAATTCCTTGCGTTTTTCTAAACAATTATCCCCACAACAGTTAACATATTCAAACTATTAGCACTCGTTTGCTAGACATAAACAAATTGAAACTAGATAATTGATCATAACGATTTAAGTTTCATTGTATTTACGTTCCCCAATGCAGTTCCATTAAGCAAATATCTACTTCAGAAAAAAATATTAATCTCTCGTCTTCTTCTTCTTTCAATAGATTTTCATTTTTCATTTATTTGAATAAAAATCACAAACATTACAGGCATATAATTCCAGATCGTTTGCAATTACATTGAAAGAATTTATAAGAGAAGCATAAAAAAAACATTAAGATTAAGAATTAGAAAGAATCATAACATTAATATTGCATCCCTGAGGCAATTCACGCTATCACAAAATATGTTGACCTCCGAAGCGACCCGATAAAGCAATCTGACGAAGATCTGACGATCTGTGACACCGAAATCGGGTCCATCCATCTCTTAGGGTGATTGTCCGAAGGGGATTTCATAATCGGCTGTATATGCAAGTCTGTCACCATCCACTCTGGCTACATGGTCCCTCCAGTATCTTCTTCGGGATTTATTCCACTGAACGATATCCTCTATTTCACTAGTTTTTCCTATGTGTGTATTGTGAACACGATCTCAGAGAGTTTTTCCAGTAATTGATCTTAGGACCTTTATCTCCGATGTTCTTAGTAGACCCTTGGTTCGCACAGTGTCTGTCACCCGCGTCTCTATAGCGTAAGTCATGATAGGTCACACATTATTTTAAAAATTCTGATCTTGTTGTCGATACGCATGTGTTTATTCTTCCAGACCAGAGATTCTTCAGATAACCCTGACACGGCAGAGGCTTAAAGACTTAATCTTAATTAATCTTATTAATTTTTAAAATCTTATTAATCTCTCATGATCTATAAACTTTTCTTTAAGTTTTTTTATAGCAGTGATGTTTAGGGTAATCAATAATTATATAATACAACAACAACAATCTATCACGCCGTTTCCCGAAAGAGTAGACGTAGAGAATATCATGAAACAGCTGTATCATGACACACCTTTACTGTATCATGACACACCTCTCTAGCTTCCTTCACATTCATACAACGAGACATACAAGTATGTTGATTTTTCCGACTTCTAACAGGGCCGACCTTTAAAATTTAATTTCTCGGTCTTCCTCGACTCCGTAATCCATTCACATCGTTGACACATTCTTTCTTAACCATTATTTCTTCATCCATGCGTTCCATGTGACCAAACCATCGCAGTTTTCCTTATCGTTTTATTTCATTATTATTTACTTAAGGCGTTAGTTTAAAATTTGGAATTTCATAATGACAGTGGGAACAACTATCTTTTAATTTTTTAAAATTCTCCATTTTTTTAAATAATATAATAGTAGTCCATTGTTTTGGCCGAAACACTATGATATTTTAACATTTTATAACTGTTAATTCAAAAACTTTGTTTTATATCACAAATTGTATTTATTTTACTTTACGACAGCTGTTTCATCAACCAATGTTGACATCATCCGGTGATACAAAATTATTCCAAAAATATTGATTTTTGTAACACCTGATGATGTCAACATTGGTTGATGAAACAGCTGTTGTAAAGTAAAATAAATACAATTTGTGATATAAAACAAAGTTTTTGATTTTGTGAAGAAAGTTTTAAACTTTGTGGTGACATATTCAATAAGTATAAATAAGCACAAATAACTTAGTTAACACCACTTTATTAATAAAGTGGTGTTAACTAAGTTATTTGTGCTTATTTATACTTAAAGTTTTTGAATTAACAGTTATTATATTTTATAATATTATATTTTGTTTGTATTTTCGATATCGAAATAGTGGCTGTATATTAATTTAAAATATATAATTTTACTATATTTTTACAAGTGTGTTTTACCTAAGTGCTAGAGTACCTACAGGTTAGCTTCAGCTCGTTCGAGAAATAAATTTAACTCCGGTTAGATTCAGCATTCAACATGCTTCCGTGGCTATTATATCGCCCGTGTAACAAGACTTACCAAGCTCGCGCTGGAGAAGATCTAAGACAAGATAGTGGACCAGTCTGCATCTCCTGCATCTTACGGCTTTACATGGATAACGAAACAAGCGAAGATCATTCATCTACGCATAGGTATATGCCGTTTTATGTTTTCAATACCTTAGACAGTTTAATGGGTTTGCTCCTGGATAAGAACTATAAATTTAACTTAATATATTGCTAACGGGTTATTCGTTTTTTAAATATAATATATTTCGCCCACTTACATACACTGTAAATATAAGATGAGTAATTCTTTTTACTTGTACATCCCAAAGTGCACAATGGTGTTCTTCTTCCGACCCTTATGTATGGAAGCGAAGCATGGAACTGGCAATAGAAGGATAAAAGTAGAATAAATGCAGTAGAAATGAGATCTTTTAGACGAATGTGTTGATACTCTGTGTAGAGTGTCGAATGAAAATATAAGAAGTGAATGCGGTGCGAATGATGGTGTCATGAACAAAATAATGAAAGGATCATTAAAATGGTTTGGATATGGAAAGAATGAATGAAGAAAGAATGGTAAAAAAATTATATGTTAATGATGTAAATGGAACCAGAAATAGAGGAAGACCGAGAAAAACGTGGCACGATCAAATAAATCAAATATTGAATGTCGACCTTGTGAGGAGTCAGAGAAATCGACGCGCGTGCATGACACGATGTATGAATATTGAGGAAGCGAGATAAATATGTCAGGAAAGAAAAGTATGGCAGTCCATTCTTTCTGCCTACCCCTTCGGGGAGACGACGTGATGGTTAGTTAGTTAGTTAGATAGTAATTCTTTTCACTTTTATATTTACCGGTTTTACAAATAAAACTTAAAGTTTTGTATATAAAATAAAAGTTAGTTTTCTATGTTCACCACACTTTGTGTTGTAGATGTTTCATATTTTCCTTTTTCTTTTTTATATATTATACTTTTATACAACACTAACATAAATGTTTTTTTAAATTTAATATCAGACATGTTTCGGACAACCCGGTCCTTCCTCAGTGAAATTATATAGATATTAGCGAAGAAGGTATTATGAACAAAATCATGAAAGGATCGCTGCGATGGTTCGGACATATGGAACGCATGGATGAGAAAGAATGATTACGAAATATACGTTAATGATGTAAATGGAGTACAGAGTCGAGGCAGACCGAGGAAAACATGGCATGACCAAAATAATCAAATTTTAAAGGTTGGAAGAATCGACGTGCGTGTATGACTCGTTGTATGAATGTGGCGAAAGCTAGAGAGTTTTGCCAGGATAGAGTAGTGTGGCGGTCCATTCTCTCTACCTACCCCTGCGGGGAAACGGCGTGATGGCTTGTTTGTTTTAAAAATATTATAAAATTGTTTACAAATATGATCAGTTTTGACAGATGTTATAAAGATTTATTTTGGAACGTTTATGCTTTTGTTATAATAAAATATTATGAATAAATTTAAAATAATAATTTAAAAGTTCTTATTGGGGTTCAGGTAATTACTTACAACAAAGGAAATAAATCAAAGATTGGACTTGACGTTAAATTTATTTGATTATTTATATTTTCTTTTTTTAATTGCTTTTTTAATTTCTAAAATTTCGTGATTGTTCAAAATTATATTTCTATTATTAACATGTAATAACAATTTTATAATATTTTAAATATCTTTATATCACTGAGGAAGGACCGGGTTGTCTAATATTTAATTTTAATATTTTTTAAAGTAAGTGTTGTATACAAATTATAGAAAAAAGGAAAAAGAAAAATATAAAAAAGTTTGTGATGGATGTGTCCTCTTTGTCAATATTAATTTAATTATTAATATTGACAAACACTTAAAGTTCAGGACAATTCAGGATCGCGTGTCACGCAAACCGGCTGTATGATTCTAGTAAATAATAAAAAATATATATCGACCGCTACTGACGTTGTCCAGGACATAAACAAAATAAGTTTTCACTATTTAAAGTGTTTAATTATTGATCATTATGTTTACTTAAAACAACATTGTAAATAATGAAGTTCTAGTGCCAACCCTAATAAATGGAAGTGAAAGCTTGGAGCTGGCAATAGAAGGATGAATGTAGGATAAATGCCTATAAATGAGATCATTGAGAAGAATGTGCGGGTAAACAATAGAATATAGAATACCGAACGACAAAACAAGGAAAAAATTATTACATTATATAATAAGTAAAATTAAACAAGGATCCCTGAGATGGCCGGACACATGGAACGAATGGAAGAAAAAAGCATGGTTAAATGTTGGATACAAGCAGTATAAGTGAGAAAGATATGTGGCGGAAGACCAAGGAAAGTATGGGATGACCAAATTAATCAAATAAACATTTACTCGTGTATGCGTTTTACTTGTAGAGGAAGCTAGAGAGGTGTATCAGGATAGAGAAGTATGGCAGTTGTGATGGTGAGTTATTTCATTACAACATTGTTAAAGTAAGATATTAACAAAATAACTTAATTTCACTTCGTGAGATTAAGTAATAGAAACGCATGAAAAAAAAAAGATGTAAAGAACATTTGCATTTTGCAGTATCCTCGTTAAATATCGTAAACAGGGCTCGTTTTTATTTTTGCTATAAAAGTCAAAAATATTATTTTTGTATGTCCCAAATATTATTTTGTATTCTCTAACCCCAACCTCATATTTACTGTTTACAAGAGAGAGAAAAACAAGGTCTTATGTACGACAAACTATTTATTGTATTGTAAAATGATATTGTATTGTAAAAAGTATTTTTCGTCAGTCGAAACAATTAGTGAGGACTTGTAGATTGTGCAATCAATAATGGAATCGTCCATAAGTTTTCCCTGTATGATGGATTAATTTTAAAAAAAATAAGCCGGGTTTTCGGCACAACACAATTTCCACATTTTTCTTGTCAAGGTCTCCCTTTTCTTCTGACGATTTTTTTTTAGCTGCCGAACAATTTCCAAAACCGATGTCAAAATGAGACGCACTTATAAACACAACCGACGCGATGCACATTTACGCAGTCACACACACACATACACACACATACTCACACAAACACAAACACACACACACCTATACTCACGACGTTTATTGTTTACGTTTTACTTGTTAATTATTTCCTCACTTCAGTTCCAAAGGGAGACTACATACAATATGGGCAAAGTAAAAGTATTAACATCTGTCAAAATTGATCATCTTTGTACAATTTTATAATTTTAAATATGCATCTT